>JAGYYJ010002680.1:0-10982 GCA_019671005.1 Hibiscus mutabilis
TTACCAAGACAATCAATCGGCTATCACACCTCAACTCACGATAACCTGGCCTATCTCTCTCATTTGATCTCATCTTTTCTTTTACTTTATTGCTTTCTAGATTAGTTATTAGTTAAACTCCTATAATCCTTTATTTGTGTTTTTACTTTTTACGATTACAGAGACTAGATTCTAGGCGTGGAAGTTGAAGGAGGATGGTAAGTTTTTTGTGAGTATCATCAAGTAGGAGGACATGAAATTCAAAAGCTTTTTTTGAATTTAGGAGTTTAGTCAAGATAGGATGGACAACAAAGAACTAAATTCTTTGAAGAAAAGAAAAAAGAGTTGTATGTTGGATGTATCGCCTCAAATGAAAGCCCATGAGAGAAACTATCTTGGGAATGAAACCATAGTAATCAAGACCAAGTCAGAACTACTGAGCATGAGAAGGAACAATTCCGAAATTAGTTATAAAGGCACCTACCCCTTTTCCATACAAAGACAATAAACAAGTGCCTTGGAATTACGCTTGCTCGGTAAAGGCTCCAGGAAATACATCAGTGGGAGAAGGAAAAGAAAAATAACTGATCAATCAGGTGGGCAATTTTACAAGAAGTGGAAAATGTTACTCACCAACAGAGGCGAGGATAGGGATGCTACCCAGAGGAAGGTAGCAACTAAAGAATTTGAGGGAGAAAATGATTTCTTTATGAAGAAACCCAGAACTCACCTTGAGCCAATGAAAGAGTCAGAGGCTCAGGAATTTTTAAAGATACTCAAGCATAGTGAGTACAGTGTGGTGGAGCAGCTGCATAAACTCCCGGAAGAATTTCGATGCTATCTCTGTTCTTTGAGTTCGGAGGAGCCTTTGTGGCGCCCTTTTAAAGATCTTGAACCAGACTTTTGTTTCAAAAGAGATAAAAACTGACAAGATGGACAAGTTGGTCAGCAATATTGCGGTGAATAATTTCATCACATTCAATGACGAAAAAATTCTAGCAACTTGGAGGATCTACAAAGCCCTTCATATCTCTGCTTTCGATGCAAAGGGGCACATGTGGCGAGGGGTTCTTATTGATAATGGGTCAGCGTTAAATGTACTACCTTTGGATACCTTGAAAAAGCTGTCGGTTGACCGCTCTCACATGAATGCATACCAAAATCTTGTGAGCATTGATGGAACCCGGAGGGATGTTTTGGGAAAATAGAGATACCCCTACAAATTGGCCCATCTACTTTTGAAATAGATTTTGTGGTGATGGACATCAAGCCCACCTATAGCTGCGTGTTGGGAGCCCTTGGATCCACCTTTGTAGGGATTATTCCCTCCACTTTGCATCGAAGTTGAAATTCATAGTTGATGGCCAGCTATTGATAGTTGAAGCTGAAGAAGATATCATCGCCTCGGTATCAGCTGGAGCCCTTTATATAGAAGTTGATGAAGGTGCACTCAGTGTCATTTCGGGATGCTTGAGCTCGTTAATGCTACCTTTTTGCTGAATGAAACAAGGTCTTTGAGCAGGCTGTCAAATAATGCAAAGATGCAAGTCAAGCAAACTACAGGGAAAAGGGCAAAGGCCTCGACAAGCGGCTCGGGGAGGCCATACCCGTGATGATCCTAAAAAAGAGACCGGTTTGGTCTAGGCTACAAGCCCAACCCAATGCAAAGAAGAGCAACAATAAGAGAGGCGAGAAAAAGAAGGAAATCAAGACAAAACATAGAAGAAATTAAGTGGGAGTCAATGACATTCCCACCACTCTCCCTGATTTGGTCGGGAGGCATCATGAATCGACACTACAAATGATGAGGAGGAGGAAAAAGAAAGAAAGAAAGAGAAAGCTTTTAAAGAGGCTGAACATTAACACCATATCAGAGGAGAATGAGGAAACAAGTACCTCTCCATGATACACCCTTGCTCATTTGAACAATAGGATTTATTGAAGAAATTCTTATAGCTTTTAGGTCATCCACAAAGTAATGCTCGAAACTAACTCTTACGCCTTAGACCCAAAGGCATTAGAGATCTCTTGTTAGGGTCAATGTTAAAAACCATTATGGTTCTTATATCAATAAAGATGTTTTCAATAAATCTTATGTGGCGATTTTCTTTTTTATAACTAAAACACAGTAAATAAGCCCAAAGCAAATTAAAAACCAAAACAAAATTATCATTTCATTCCTTTGTTGACTTTTTTTTTTGTATATATATATATATATTCCATTTCTTTCGGGTTTCGGATATCAATGGTACAAATGACTCCAAATTTGATTTAGAAATTGACTTGAGTTGCCCATGTGTTTAGAAGAGGTTGAAGGCGCAAAGATGAAGAAAGAGTATGAGCTATTGAGGTGATCGGGTTGTTAGAAAGCAAGCGAAACAAATTCTGCCTCACGAGGAAGAATTAGAAATTCTAAATCTCGGTCTGAAGAAGAAAAGGCGTGAGGTGAAGATCGGCACTTCTATCACCTGCTTTGAGACTCGACACAAGTTGATCAAGCTCCTACAAGAATATAAGGACATTTTATGCGGTCTTATCAAGACATGCGGGTTTAGACACCGACATTGTTATGCATCGACTTCCATCAGGCCCAAATGCAAGCTGTGCAACAAAAGCTAAGGAGGATGAAGCCTGAAATGCTCCTAAAATTAGGGATAAAGTAAAAAAGATGTATGTGATGGTTTCCTTGAGGTGGTTAAGTATTCTAAATGGGTGGTGACATTGTCGGTCCCGGAAAAAGGTGGTAAAATCACGAATGTATGTCGATTATCGAGACCTTAATAGGGTAAGCCCTAAAGACAATTTTCCATTGCCACACATTGACACACTAGTGGATAACACGGCAAGACATTCTCTTTTCTCTTTCATAGATGGATTCTCAGGGTACAACCAAATAAAAATGTGTCCAGAAGATACGAATAAAACCACATTTGTAACATGGTGAGGAACCTTTTGTTACAAATTCATGCCTTTTGGTCTAAAGAATGCGAGGGCAACCTACCAATGTGCCATTGTAACCTTGTTCCATGACATGATGCACAAAGAGATAGAGTTATATGTTGATGATATGATAGCTAAATCCCACTCAGAAGATGAACATATTAAAACTTGGAAAAACTTTTTAAAAGGTTGAAAATTTTCCAGTTAAGACTCAATCCGACCAAATGCACTTTTGGAGTGCGATCGAGAAAAATTCTTGGGATTTGTTGTGAGTGAGAAGGGAATTGAAATTGATCCCGACAAAGTTAAGGCCATCCAAGAACTTCCTTCACCTCGAACACAAAAAGAGGTTCGAGGATTCCTCGAAAGGTTAAATTACATTGCTCGTTTTATCTCCAAGTTAACGGAAAAATGCAGCCCTATATTTAGATTGCTTCGAAAAAATAATCTGGAACATGGAATGAAGAATGTCAAGAGGCCTTAGAAGAGATCAAGATGCAGTTGACAAATCCTCCTATTTTGGTACCGCCTATTCCGGGGAAGCCCCTGATCTTGTACCTAACCGTTCATGAAAACTCAATGGGATATGTATTGGGGCAGCATGATGAAACCAGGAGAAAGGAAAGAGCAATCTATTATCTAAGTAAGAAGTTCACAGATTGTGAAACTAGATATTCCCTAATTGAAAATTTGTTTTGCACTTTGGTATGCACAGCCAAAGCGCTTAGGCAGTACATGTTATACCATACCACATGGCTGATATCGAAGTTAGATCCTCTGAAGTACATGATAGAGGCACCAGCCTTATCAAGAAAGATGGCCCGTTGGCAAATGTTACTCTCAGAATTTAACATTCAATACGTAAGCCAGAAAACAATAAAAAGGAGTGCAATAGCAAACTTCTTGGCAAGTCGTGCTTCCGAAGATTATGAGGCCTTGAACTTTAATTTTCGGATGATTAATTAATGTGCATTTCAATTGTGAGGATGATAGCTTTGGAGGAATCTGGTGATGACCTTTGATGGGTACCAAATGCATTAAGACATGGCATTAGGGTAGTCTTAATTTCGCGAGAGAATTACTACCCTTTCTCTTGTCAGTTAAAATTCTTATGTACCAATAACATGACAGAATCTGAAGCTTGTATAATGGGTTTGCAAGCGACCATTGAAAGAAAGATCAAAGTTCTAAGAGTTTTCGGAATTTTTGCACTGGTCATTTACCAAATCCGTAGAGAATGGGGAGACCAAGGATGCAAAGTTAATCAAGTATCACAAGCTAGTTCTTGGACTAATCAATGAGTTCGATGAAATCACCTTCAAGCATCTCAGAGAGGATAATCGGATGGCGGATGCCCTCGCTACTCGGCTGTCATGTTCAAAGCGGTGAAAGTCTTGAAATAATGCAGTCAAGGTGCAAATTTTAGAATCCTGGTCCATTGCTACAATGTGGAAGAAAAAATGGATGGTCTCCATGGTACCATGACATTTTCGATATATGAAAACCAAGAATATCCATTACAGGCAACTAACAATGATAAGAAAGCGATCGGAAATTGGCGCGGGCTACATCCTCGATGGCAAGTTCTATATAAAATAGTCGAGATCAAGTGCTATTAAGGTGCGTAGGCACTAAAAAGCTCAAGCGATCTTGGAAGAAGTGCATGAAAGGGTTTGTAGGACTCACCTAATGGTTTTACTATGGCAAGGAGGATTATGCGCTTTGGATATTATTGGTCACTATGGAAACATATTGCATCAATTATGCCGGAGATGTCATAAGTGTCAGGTTTATGCTGACAAGATTCATGCACCTCCTCTATCGCTTTATGTCATGACTGCCTCGTGGCCCTTCTCAATGTAGGGCATGGATGTAATTGGCCAGATTTACCCTAAAGCCTCGAGCGGCCCACGAGGTTCATCTTAGTAACTATTGACTACTTCACAAAATAAGTAGAAGCTGCCCTCATGCCCGAATATCACCCGGTTGGTTGTTTGCAAATTTTTAAAAAAATAGATTATTTGTCACTATGTCTTCTAGGAGAGAATCATCACCGACAATGCATCAATTTAAATAACAATATGATAGATGGGGTTTTGAGCAGTTCGGATCAAACATCACAATTGATAACCTATCGCCCAAAAATGAATAGATTTATTGAAAGCTGCAAATAAGAACATCAAGAAAATAGTCACAAAGATGGCTGACACTTACACTGATTGGCATGAGAAGTTTTCATTCGCAATGTATGCTTATAGAGCAATTTGTATGAACTTCCACTAGGGCAACACCGTTTTCATTGGTATATGGAATGGATGATGTGCTACCAATTGAAGTTGAAATCCCTTCGCCGTATTTTGATGGAGAGCAAAACTAGAGGAGGCGAATAGGTTCAAGCAAGATATGACTAGTTAAACATTATTGATGAAAAAAGGTGAAAGCAATTTGCCCACGGCGGATGTATCAAAAAAATGATACAAGCATATTACAAGAAGGTCCACCCGGAAGTTTAGGGAAGGAGATATCGTGCTAAAGAAGATGCCGTTAGTCAAAAGGATTCACGAGGAAAATGGGCACCTAACTGGGAGAAGCCATATGTGGTATCAAAGCCTTGACGGAGGCGCTAATTACGGCGAAATGGGTGGAGGCGAGAACAAAAATCTGGTGGTTCCAGTTGATCAAGAAATATTACGCATGAAATAAAGAAGAAAAAAAGCAAAAACCCATAAGGGCGGCTCAAAGAAAAAAAAAAAAAAAAAAAAAAGAAAATAAAAAAAGAAGAAAAAGATGAGGTTCAAAAAGATTATAGGAGTTTAACTAATAACTAATCTACAAAAGCAATAAAGTAAAAATCTAGTCTCTAGATGAAAAGATCAAATAAAGAGAGTTTAACTAAGATAAGGAAAGCAATTATGAAATCAAATGAGTTGACAATAGATTGAATAAGATCATATTCATTCGTTTCTTGAATCTAACTCTCCCGATATTAGATAAATAGATGAAATCACGAGATCCTCTCCCAATTCACTCATAAACAAGAATAAGAACCAGAATGAATAAACCTTGAATAGAAAGTGCAAACTCTTATTACCTAAACAAAACCAATAGTTTCTCAAACCACAAAACACAATAACCATAGCCAAATAGATTTAGTTCATGGCTGGGTTCCAAAAGAAACACAAGATAAATAATCCCTAGCATGAACCCAATTGAACAAGAAGAAAAAGATGAAGGAAATGAAATCCTCCTTGCCCTAGATGCTTGTCAAAATTCTCTCCTCTTGCCCTCCTTGGACTTGTCAAAATTCCCTCTCTCTCTCTCTCTCTTCAAGTTGTCGAAATCTGGCCTCTTATTTATAGGGCTAGGTCAAAGTCCTTCTTTGAGGAGGAAGTTAAGTTGGAATTAAATTATCTTTAAAGAATATAATTCTTTATTATAATTATATTCCTACTAGAACTTCTCCTATCTTCTTGGAATTTAATTCTTCTTTAATCTCTTCATGGAAATCAAATTCCTTTGGGTTTGGGCTTTGCTCCACGTCATCTTAGGCGCCCTGGCAGCGTCTCCTTCATGCATTGCTCAGCGTCTCCTTCATGCATTGCCACGGCAACTAGCTCGGCATCTCCTTCATGCATTGCCCGGCAACTAGCTCTAGTCTTGCTTTGGCAAGTGATCTGCACATACATACACACAAAACACACCAAAGCAGCATCTTTTCCCACAAAAACTACCAAGTTATGTAATCAAGCTCAGCGATGGAAGGAAACATGGATTAATGCATGAATGGCTAATTATGCAACTAATATGAGCCTAAGTCTAACAATAATATGAGTAAAAGGGTAAGAAAAATAGTACTTTTGAACACTTATCACACCCCCAAACTCGAACTATTGCTTGTCCTCCAAGCAATGCAAACTAATAATTACCCTAATCAATTTTTTTTGTAATCTAGTTGATTTTAAGTTCACATTTTTAGGTTCCCCCAAATTATCAAGTTCTTTTTAACATGTTTTTCATCAAATTTAGCATCATAGTAAAATTTAAGTTTTTAGTTTTATCCTAGAATAAAAATTCTATCAATTAAGTGCATTTTAAAAGTCATCATCGGATCAATTTCAAATCTAAGCAATTCTTGTTCCAAAAAAAGGCATGGCAAGCAATTTATGTATCCTAAATGTAATACTTAAGATGAATGTAACTAAACATGGTAACTACTAATAACAATCCCCCAATTTGAGTGAGGCATTGTCCTCAAGTGCATGCATTAAAAGAAAAATAAAAATAATAAAAATAAAATGCACACGAGGACTTACTCAAAAGTTCATCATCATAGATGATTAATTTCCTTTAAGTCGGTGTCTTGATTCTCTTGCTTGAAGCGCGATGGTTTGTTTTCTTGTTGCGGTGGTGGAATCGATCCTAAATGCGGGGTTGTCCTCATCGTCCTCTTCATCAATGTCATTGGCTTTTTCGCTTGGAGGATTCAATTGATGCGGTCTTTGTTGGTGCAATGGAGGACTCGTCGAATCTGAAAAATCTAAAGAAAATGATTCCGTAGGAGTTGATTGGGCATAGGTGCTTTACCTTTGGCTTTGCGGTGGTTGCGGGATGTCTTTAGCTTTGGTTGCGTGGCATCTTGGGGTTGGTTGCCGTGGCATCAGCTTGTTGTCAGCGCGATGTAGGTTCCTTTTGCGGCATCATCTCATTCTTGGTTGCCGTGGCGGTTGCTTCATTTGTTTGCGGGGCAAGGATCTCGGCGGGAAAGATTGGGAGCAACAGCGATTGTCGGGTACTTTTCTAGGATGACTTGGGTGATGGCATTGTTGTGCTCCTTCATGTACCGCATGAACATTAGTTTCCGGTCTTCAATTTGCCTTAGGTGGCTCACCAATGGTTGCAAAGTGCTTCAAAGTGTCCCGGGGTTGACCTTTAGAGTTGCCCGGGCGTTAGGTGCTTGGGCATTAGGGATTCTTGGGGGTGGCGGGAGTTGCGCGGCAATTGGAGGCCTTGAAAAATTTTTCGGTGCCTCTCCCATTAGCTTTTGGATTTGTGCTTGATTCAACCCGGACTTTGGTAGGGCCTTTTCATCAGTGGACTCACTTGGGACATGCATCTCCTTGCAAAGATTAGAAATTAAGCAAGGGAAGAAAAGAGAACCCTTATCTTTTGAGCTACATACAAAAATCTCATCACAAATAATTTTCCAATGTTAATGATGCGATTATGCAAAATAGAATGTATGAGCAAAAGGCGTGGTATATCAACGGTAGTATTGTGTGTGGTGGGCATTAAAAAGTTTTAACAAACTTATTCCATAGTTTTGCCTCGGGTTTTTAAGCGAAGGCGATTTACCGTGCCCTTGTATTTACCGTCGTTCAATGAGTTCCGGTTGAGTGAGTTCTTGAAGCACCTTGTCGAGTTGCTTGGGCGTGATTTGATCAACGAAGGCTTGATGCTCGTCCTTCTCAATGTAAGCCCCGTAAAAGGTGTTGGCGTTTTGGGACTTATAAGTATGGCCTTGTCACGAACAAAAACATAAGGATTATCCGGGTTAGGTGAGTGAGCATAAATTCTCTTACCCATGAGATGTTACCGGTTCGGTTGATGGCAAAAGATTTGCCACTTTTGATGTGCAATCCTCTCGAAGATGAATGGTTCAAGGCTGAAATCTTGATGAGAGTTGGAGTATTCAAAGCCTTGTTCTTCATAAATCTTCCGGCTTTCAAACTTGGGTGAAATCTTTCTTGAACCACGGTGTAGCAAACTTCTTGTATCTTGGTTCTTTGGAGGAACTTGGATGAACTAAAAATTTAATTTTGGATGCCATGGATGATCTTGGTTGTGAGTTTTGTAAAAACAAATAAAAGAAAAGAAAAGAAACTAAAAAGTTGCAAGATAAAAAAAGTAGGAATAGGTTAAGGGTGATGGGTTTTATAGAAAAGATAGGTGGTAAATATGGTGGGTGGGATTAGGGAAAAGCGAAAAAAGGGTTTTGGTTTAGGGAGAGGGTGTGTGACAAGGGGTTTGATTAGGGTAAATTGGAGGCTTTATATAAGCCTTAGATTCAACCCATTAGTTTCCTTGTTGAAGATGTTTTCCTTCTTGGATTAAAATTCCTCTTTATCTTGAACTTTTTTCCTACAATTCAAAGACAAATCAAATAAGGATTAAAATTAAAGATAAACTAATAAAGAAAATAAATAAAGATGTATAAAGGATTCTTAAACTTAAAAAAGATAAAAAAAAATCTATCTAAAAAAATAATAATAATAAAAAAATAAAAAAAAAAAAAAAATAAAAAATAAAAATAAAAAAAAAATTAAAAAAAAAAAAAAAAAAAAAAATAAAAATAAAATATCAAAGGAGAGCATGCTCATGCATCTCTAAGTTGACCACTTCTTTATTCACGTTCCACATGGGCACCATTGTAGTGTTTTTCAATCTTTGTCCATTAACTTTGAATTCATGTTTGTCGGTGATGGACTTGATTATCACGGCACCATGGGAGAATGGTTTGACAACCGAATGGTCCGACCATCTTGATTTCAGCTTTCCGGGAAAAGTTTTGGCGAGAATTGAATAAGAGAACTAGTTGCCCTGGCGTGAATTGTCGTGGCAATAGTTTCTTGTCATGCCATTGCTTTGTTTTCTCCTTGTAGATTCGTGCATTGTTATAGGCGAGTGCGAAATTCTTCTATCTCATTGAGGTCCAACAAGCGCTTTTTGTCCGGCACTTTCCCAATCCATATTCACGGTCTTGATTGCCCGGTATGCCTTGTGTTCGATTTCCACGGTAGATGGCATGTTTTGCCATAGACAAGTCGGAAGGGGACATACCTAAGGGTGTTTTGAATGCGGTGCGATATGCCCAAAGTCGTCATCTAGTCTTAATGACCAATCCTTCCTAGAGGATTTACAACTTTCTCGAGTATACCCTTCAATTCCCGGTTGGAAAATTTTTGCTTGCCCGTTGGTTTGTGGGTGATATGCCGTGGCGATCTTGTGATATGCGAGCGTTGCAACATCTTGGCAATTAGTACATTGTCAAAATGCTTGCCTTCGTCATTGATAATTGCTCTCGGCATCCCAACCCGTGTAAATATGTTTTTCTGCAAGAATCGTTGCGGTCTTGGAATCGTTGTTGGGAAGCTGGTTTGCCTCTCAACCCATTTAGACACGTAGTCGACGACAAGTAGAATGTAGAGGTTTTGCGAATGAAGATGGGAAAGGTCCCATAAAATCGATCCCCATACATCGAACAATTCCACCTCGATGATGTTTGGAGGCGGCATCTCATGTCGTCTAGAGATATTGCCGTCCTCGGCAGCGATCACATTGCTTGTAAAGTCTTGGGCATCTTTGTACAATGTTGGCCAATACAAACCGGATTGCAAAACTTTGGCGTGATGCGAGTTCCTCAAAATGTCCTCCATAGGGTGAAGAATGGCATTGCGGAGTACATTTTGTTGCTCTTCTTGAGGACACATCGGCGTATAACTGATCGCACATTGTTTAAACAAAAGAGGCTCGTCCCAAAAGTAATGCTTAGCATCATGGCGGAACCGCTTCTTCCCTTGGTGAGTAATGCCATAGGGAAAAATACCACAAACAAGGAAATTAACTAAATCCGCGTACCCAGGGTATTGCGAGGCATGTCTTTGCCGTGGGTATTGCTCCCAAAATTGCCGGCGTGTGGCGTCAAAGGCTGCTGTGGCGTCGAGTTGCCGCGGCGTGTGCATCCATGGTTGCCGGCGTCATGGGTTGCGTCGAGGCATCGGCGTCCATGGTTGCGAGGCAACTAAAATTTGTTCATCGGGAATGCATCGCATATCTCTAGATCGCGTCCTCCTCCCTATTGCGTTCTAAGCGTGATAAGTGATCGGCCACTTGATTTTTGTTCCTTTCTGTCCTTAATTTCAATATCAAATTCTTGTAAAAGTAATATCCAGCGAATCAAGCGAGGTTTGGCATCCTTTTTAGCAAATAGAGTATTTGATTGCGAATGGTCGTATGAACAATTACCTTTGTACCAATCAAATAGGATCGGAACTTGTCAAATCACG
>JAGYYJ010002770.1:0-13754 GCA_019671005.1 Hibiscus mutabilis
TTTTAATAGCTTTTGTGACCATCTTCTTCATTAGCGAATTTAGGGCCTTTTCGCTCTTCCCATTCTGCGAGTCAGGCTTGTAAAAAAACAACCAGAAACCGCGAAGGCGAACAGCAATCCTTGGGCACAGTTTAGAAATTTCGACAAAGGAGGCTGAAAACTGAGGGGGGGAGAAAAGGCGACCTGAAGGTCTCGGTAGGTTTTAGGTTTATAGTTACAAGTACAAAACAAAACAAAGCAAAAGGACACGAAAAGGAATTTGTTGTTTGGGTTGTGAAAATAGGTTTGAGTTTTTTGGACTAGGTTAGTCTGGGCTTGGAGTTTAGGTAATTGATGAATGGGTTTAATTGTTTTGGTCAGAGGTTTCCTTAAATTTTAATATACATTGTAAGGCGACAAAGCAAATGCTACTCAAAATAATTGAATTTTTTTAGATTAAATTAGTTGTAATTTTAAAAATTTTAAATTTTTAAAAATTTTTTTTAAATAAAGTTTAAGTTATAAAGAAATTTAAAATAATTCAAAATTTTAATAATTAGCGTATAACTTTTCAAATTCGGGGCAGGTCTTTCAACTACATCGGGTATGTATGTTGCATATGAAATACGAATACAAATATATATCTATATCATATGGTTATAAAAAGTTGTTTAAATTTGAACAAATTAATATCATAACATTATAATATATTCACGTTATATTTGAGCGAAACTTCGATCAATTTTCGACTGAATATTCAAATAAAGTTTGAGTTATAAAATAATACTCATAAATTTAATTAACTCAATTTTTTTACTTGCTTGATTCAATAAATTCTTACCTAATACAAAAAACTGTGAATGTAATTATTATATTTAAGTCTTTGGGGACAATGGCCTTAAAAGTCATAAAATTCGGGATCAAGTCATTGGGTTTAATACAATCGATTGGGCTTTAAGCTCCCAAAATTTTAAAGCTAAGCCCATATTATGGAAATTATATGATAGCTAAGAACTATCTCATTTGACGTGCGACAATATCGGACAATTTTTGTAACATATTCCAGTTAATCTCATTTGACTGTAGGCTATGGACCGAGGAAGAGTCCGAACCCAGTTCTCCCTACCTCAGGCTCTTAAAGTCCTTTGGCGCAGAGGCAGTAAATACCATTTTGCCAATAACAAGAAGAGTAATAAATCAGGTGTCGATTTGCGGGGGGCCCGGTAATCAAATTGAGATTTTATCAACTCGGGCGAAGCAGCACGGACTACGACCTAGGGTTTTTCCCATTGATTCAGTCTGCTAAACAGTTGTAAAACAACAGTGTGTTTTTATTTTCGAACCGGTTAATGAAACTGAGCAGCCAATCAGATATGGAGGAAAAAGAGTTTTAAAATTTTGGTTGTTTATTGGTTTAACGTTTCTTGTCTTGGTTTTTGGTGTCGAGCTGCGGAACTGTCTTTACGGTGCTGCTTGTCTGTCCTCAAATCTCGGTTTTCCCAAATCCAATCCCTCTGTTTACATGCGCTGTAACGAGTAACCGCTTTATGTCGACATTCTCAACTGGTATCAGCTTTGCTTTTTACTGATATTTAAATCGCGTATCTATTTAACACCATCTGACGCCATTGAGCTAAACGGCTTTCAGAATGTAGTTCTGAAATGAGTTGTTGTGATCGAAGGTAAACAATTATGCTATCAGCGCCCGTTACATCGTGATATTGTCAAGCCAACGCCAAAATATTACAGACTGTTAAAAGTATTAACGATATTAAATAAAAGAGCTTAAATGAAAAATAAATCATTATTATATTATTTTGTTTTTAATATTGTATAGTCATAAAGATTTAATAATTATCTAAGTAGAAAAAGGTATTTAAACAATAAATATCGATATATAATTTTGTTGTATAAATAATTTATGGACTAGAAAAAATGACATAGTTAAACTAAAAAATAATTGGCGATTGAACGACTTTGAGTCAAAATTAGAAGTTTAAAGTATTTTTAGAAGTTTGACCAGTCAAATCTGCTAATTTAAATGTTTGATAAATAGAGGATTATAATATCATATTAGGGTGAATAAAAAACTTGTAAAGACTCTTTTGTCCTTGGTAATTATAAATTTTTTCTATATAACATAAATTTGAATAAGTAATAAAATTAAAAAAAATCATAATAAAGAAGTTAATATATACAGATAAATTTAATAATTAATAAAATTATATTCAAAATCTAATTTCATAAATAAGAAATTAACATATACATCTAAATTTAATAATTATTAAAAATATAATTTTACAAATAAAAAATTAATATATACATCACTTATATATGCTTAGTAATGATATTAAAAAAATAATTTTTATAATCTAATTAATAGTAACATATACAAAATATTAATAACTAATAAATTATTCAAACAAATATTGAATATAATCTATTAATTTTTAATAAACTTTTAGTTTTTTTTAGATTTTTAATATTTTTTTAGAATTTTTCTTTATAGAAATATGTAAATGTCATGTAATAGAATTGTAGCATGCTGCATGACCATAATGTTTTAAAAAATATGTTCAAATTTAGTTAAATGAACTAATTAATTCAATTTTTTTATTCAAAATTTTAGTATGAATTCACTTTTTCGAAAGCAATAACGATGATTATTAGAGAACTATTTCTCAAAGCGAGTCAAAAAGCATACCAGAGAAATAATAAAAATAAATAAATGCCACAAAAAACAAAAGGTTAACTACACCACATACTACTCAATTATGGCCCATGAGTCGAAAATACTATCAAACTTTAAAATTGTTCAAAACTATCACTGAACTTTAACATGTGAGCGAAACGACGTTGTTGCATTTGGGGTTTTGAACTCAAGACCTTTAAGAGAAAGAGGTAAGCCTTAACCACTGAACCAACATAACATTATATAATATTTTACTACAAATATTATATATCTCAAACTAGATAAGATTAATTCAAATTATTTGATGAAATACATAATATTATAAATAATATTAATAAAATATATTATTTGTATAAATAAAATATATATAAATAAAAATGTATTATTTTTATTTTTTATATAATCTTTATAATATAAATATATTATTTTTTAAAAACCCAAAATATTTATAAAAATAATATATTTATATTATTAATAATTTATAAAAACATAAATCATAAATCATTAACCCACAAACTCTAACCCTCGAACTCAAATTTTAAATTTTAGAGTTTAAGATTTAGGGTTTAAGGATTTTTTATATATGCATTTTATGTTTTTAAAATAATATATTTATATTATAAATAATATATAAAAATATAAAAATAAATTATTTTTATTTAAATTATATAAACTTATCAATTTAGTTCCACCAAATTATTTTATAAAAAACGATTCTATAAATAATATAAAATATATTATTTTTACATATATCAATAAAAATAATTTATTTTTAAAAAACAAAAAATATTTATAAAAATAATATATTTATATTATAAATAATATATAAAAAAGCTATAAACTCAAACCTCAAATCATAAGATTTAGGGTTTGGGGTTTTAGCTTTGTAGTTTAAGGTGTAGGATTTAGATTTTAGAGTTTTTATATAATATTTATTATATAAATATATTATTTTCATGAATATTTTAGGTTTTTTAAAATAATATATTTATATTATAAATATTATATAACAAATAAAAACAATACACTTTTATTTTTATATATTTTATTTATACAAATAATATATTATATTATTTATATATTAATATTATTTATTTCATAAAATAATTTGAATTAATCTAATTTAGTTTATATATATATAATATTTGTGGTAAAATATTGCATAATGTTATGTTGGTTCAGTGGTTAAGGCTTGGCTCTTTCTCCTAAAGGTCTTGGGTTTAAAACCCCTCAAATGTATGTTTTGGCTTTAAAACAGCCGCACCAAAACGACGTTCATTTTGACTTAACGGTAGCATTAGGAGTTAACGGCGGAGTGGTATTTTCGAGTCACATATTAAAGTATAGTGATAATTTTGAACAATTTTAAAGTTTGGTGACATTTTCGACTTAGGGACCATAGTTGAGTAGTATGTGGTGTAGTTAACCGAAAATAAAATAAGCTCAATTATCAAAATAATTCCTCCAGAAAGAATAAATAAAATAAAGGGAAGTTGCTCTGTTCTGTTAACATAAAAAAGCTAAAGACAAATACAGAGTAGAATTGCTTTGCAACCAAAAGTTCAAAGAGAGCTGAGGCGTTTTTAGCTCTGTTTTGGCCATCAACATCATTGTTTCTTTCTAAAGCTTTTTCTTGCAAAGCTTGTGTTATTTTTCATGGCTTCTGCTTCCACTTATATCTCACTTTCAGTCCTTGTACTTCTTTTGTTTGCTTTTTAGGGGGTTTGGCAATCTGGGTTCTTTTTTTGAAGTTTTAAAAGCAAAACTTTGCCTCTCTGATCTCTGTTTTTGGTTTGATGGATGGGTTGTTTCAAACACCACTTGTGCTGGAGGGCTACCTTTGCCGGACGAATCGTGTGGACCTTAGTCGGCTTTCTCGGTTGAAGCGTCGACTAAGTCATGATGAAATACCTTTGCCTCGGTCTTTGGTGAAGATCTGCCGACAAACACCTAACTTTCCCGGGTTCTGGCTCGGAAGATCAAACACTCCTCGAAAAACTTTCTTTAAAGATCGTTTGAAGCGAAAGCTAATCAAGAACAACAGAAGAGATTGGCGGCTAGAACAGCGAAGAACACTCAAGAACAACAAGAACAATAAAGAACACTCATTTGTTTAATGTGTGTAGATGTTATGTTAATTATGTGTATGATTATATATATACATGTTTGTTAGTATGTTACATTAATGTTTGCATGTGTATTCGTATGTTACACTTATATGGGGGTGTGTATGTATATATGTATGTCGTATTATTATCATTATTATTATTATTATTATTATTATTATTATTATTGGACTAATGTAAAATAAAATCTAAAATATAAAACCCAAATATTATAATATGATCCAAGTCCATATTATTACAAAATATATATGTAATTTACAAGGCCCCCATTTGGCCCGACCCAATCCCATCTAATTAACCACAAAACCCATATGATATCTAATATCATATTTTTATTTTGCGGCGATTGAAAGGGCCATTGGATCAAATCTTGATCAACGACCCGATCGACCTCAAGATAATCCGGTAGCGTGGGCGATGTCTTCGCACCGTTTGAATTCTCTTTCGGCGTCGTTGCGCGCGTTGTTCTTTCAAGGCTCGATCTAGGCGCTCATCCCCATGTAATCACGGTCGTTGGATCGGATCGATCCAGCGGCCGAAACCAAATCTGGCGAAGACACCACCACCATGACTTCCCCATGCGACACACCACTCCGCCCGTCTTTGCCGAGCTCAACCACCGCGCTCGAAGAGCGTGCAAAAGCACCAAAAAGATGGATTATCGGTACCAAAAAATCAGATCGATATATATTTCATGTAATAGGCTAAGCAAAAAAAAAAGAAGCGAGAGAAGATCAAAAAAAAAGTGCATTATCACCAAAGTTTTGAAATACAAAAAAAACAAGAAATAAGTTGGTGGTAAAAACTTCTTGTCTTTCTTTCTTGCCACATGCAAAAAAATGGAGAGTTTACATAAAAAAACCTTTCCTTTTTGCAGTGATAAGCTACGAGGTGAGCCACAAAGGGGTTTTCTTTGCTCTTTAACCCGAAATACCATAGATCTAGGGTTTTGGTGGTCTCAAAATAAAAGTGTGTGAGTTTTTGTGAGGTTTTGGGGTTGGTCGTTTCAAAAATGAAGTTTTGTTCTCGAAGAGAAGTCTAGGTTAGGTCTTAGACCCGATAGAGTGTGGAGGGTGGTGGCGGAGATAGTTTAGGACCATCACCGGCCTCAAAGAACCATGGTAGTATTTGAAGGGTTTGGGGCTTAGGTTTTTGCAGTATAATAGAGAGGAAGCGAGCTTTTGCTCTTAAAAAAATGAAAAGGAAAAATGAAAGTGAAAGTACGATTATCGGGTCTTATAGACCCAAAATAAAATAAAAATGGTCTAATTACATCATAAATCCTCCCTTGTCCCCTATATTTTTCGTTTTGAGTTTGCCGCGTGGGTTAATCACGATTCGGTCCTTTTTCTTTTCCATTTTTATTTGATTTGATCACTAAATTAGCGAATCCAGATTTTAAATGGTAAAATTACCCCTTAACCATCCGCGTTTTTGAATTTTTCATTTGGGTCTGCCCCTTGGTCTAATTCTGATTCAGTCCTTTCAAGTTTGGTCATGATTGCATTTTCGTCCTTAAATTGCATATTATTATCCTTTAATTTACATCTTGATGTTTATTTCTTTTCATTTTGATCTTGTTTCCATGTAAATATTTATGTTGTATTATAATCGTGTATGTTGATGTAGTCTTTTGCCTTATTATATATCCCTCGTACATGCCTTGTATTTTAAGTTTACATGTATATGTATGTTTTAGTTTAGTATCTTATTTATGTTAGATTAGTATTACATTATGTCAATACTTATTGCATTTAAATATTTTGCCATGTTTTATATTTTTGTCACTAAGATTGCATATGATATATAAATTGTTAATCACGGTGCTCTTTTATCCGGCGTAAGCGGGGCGATGTCGGCGTAGTGATAGTGGTTTGGCGTTTTCTCTCGGATAACGGGACCTTAAAATTATTCGCAATTAGGACCAATTTTAAAATAAAATCAATATTAATAAAGCGGTAATTATTAAAGTACCAATTTTTGGGCGGTGTGGGGGTGCTAATCCTTCCCCATCCGTAACCGACTCCCGAACCCCAATCTTTTTGAATCTACGGTTTTTATGGTGTCAAAGCCTACCTAAGTGGCGGTGGCGACTCCATTTTTCAAAAAATACGGTTTTTTTAAAACCCCGTGGAATAAATATTTTATATAAAAAAATCACAAACTCGTGGAATGTCGTTCTCACAAGTGTTTAGGCTATCGTTTATTTTTGTCAGATTGAACCGGTTTATAATGGGTTGATAGTAGGGAGGCGACGAGACAATTTATTAATTATACCAAATGCGGATAACCTTAGGTGTTTTAGACGGGATAAATGGGTTGTTTTGTGTGTTTATTCTTTTATTTTGTCTTTTTATTTATTATTTATTAATTATATCATACACTTTTTCATTCATACATTTGCATTTCATCATAAAGTCTTGGATCAAGTGGTTTGCCTGATCGAAAGTCTTTCACCATGGAAAAAAGGTGTCTTAGGAAAGAAGAGCTTAATTTGTCAGTCGGACATTGGTGGAGGTCAACGGAAAATCCAAGGGACGATCGCGCCTGAGACAGCGTAATAATTTGGATACACCTATGTGAGTCTCAGCGAGCGACTTGTGGGATCTTCAAAGCATTTGGGAAAGATGGGACCGAAGACTACAAGACTTATTTAGCGATAGTTATGGCGACATCGCGCGGCTATTATATGTTCGGATTAACCCGACCCTACTCTCAGAGGCTATAGTCGGTTTGGAATCCGGCTTTTTCTTTGTTTCACCTTCAATGGGCGGGACATGATGCCCTGAAGAGTACCTTGCTTTACTTAACCAGAAAAATATTGGGGAAGATTGGATCTCGCGAAGCCTCAGGAATCGAGAATTACACTCGAAACTCAAAACCTTTGGGAATGAGTGGCGATTGGGTTAGTGGCCTCCTTCAAATCCGAGGAGATAATACGGTCTTTGCATGGGAAAGTATTCGGGACATCATATCGACACATCGGGCGAGGCAAAGAAAATGGACTTATTTGCTTTAGGAATATATGGCTTGGTGATCTTTCCCAGTACTCGGGAACATTGACATAGCCATTTACGGATTTGTTTGGCGGGTGAAGCGGAAAGCAAACCCGGTACCAGCAATCTTGGTGTGAGACTTTCATTTCTTTAAATGCTAGCAGGAAACATGAAGAAGGGCGTTTTAGAGGATGCGCCTAACTATTACAAGTATGGATTGAGTCACATGTGGAAAGGCATGCAAGCGGGTCTGCGCGGGATATCCTTCAAGGTTTTTCGCTTTACGAGAATACTTAGCAAAAGAATGGCGAAGATTTGAAAACAAAAATGTGGACCAGTTTCTTGAGGAACATTCAAGATGAAGACATAGCATGGAGGTCCCGTGGCTCGGTAAAGTTAATTATTTTCTATCTGATTGTGGTGACTTCAATGGCTGATGATGTTAGGATTGCATGGAGGATCGCTTGTGCGGCTTTTAGTATCTCGGCGATTCGGATCACGGCAGTTCATTCCCAATACCGCGGATTAAGCCAGCGGCGAATTTCTTTTCAAAGGGAGTTCAAAAGGAAAATTTCAGACCATCATGAGTGCAGGATCATTGTTATCGGATCGGGGTGGAAGGAGACACCGAGCACGCGACTACCCGATTCGATCTTTGGAGCGTTTGAGGTTAATAATGTGATTCTGAATCGATCAAGGACCAGCGGTGTCACTCGAAGAGCTTACAAAGGGTGGTACCGTCGAAGCCCGATATCTTAAGGAGTGAACTCGAAGAAGTTAAAAGGAAAATGGACATTCAACGGACCCAACATGCGGCGAACTCTATAAAGCAAGCTTAGAAGTTGCCAGCGGGGCGGGATCATTAGGCAATTGAAGAAATTGAATCTGATTTAGCGACAAAAATACTCTTTATCAAAAGATGCCCTCCTATTACAAGCAAAAATACAAAAGCCCGGCGGAGTCGGTTCGTATTTGTGGAAAGAGAAAGAATGAAGCGACATCCGTTTGATGGAAGAAAAGAGCGAAATTAACAAAAGCGTCGAGAAAGAGATTGAAAAGCTACCCGTTTGGCTATGGAGGAAGAAAAAGCAGTCCTTGAAGGCCATTGATCAAGAAAGAAAAGATTCAGGACAAGAAATCAATAAGGGAAAACAGGCTATTCATCATGAGGAGAGAAAAAGTAGCCCGTATGGAAAAAGAAAATCCATGAGTAGTAAAAAAGGTATTAGAGATCACGAAAGCATGCGATGACACTACTCAAGTTTGGAGCAAAGCCAAAGTCAAAATGATGAATTAAAGAAAAAGGTGGCGAAGTGGAACACTTTCATGTTGCAGATGTCTTGCCGTGAGAAAGGCTGCGAAGATGGGTGTGTTACAAGCACAAATTGGGTCCCTCGAAGCAGTGTGGAGGATTACAAGGAAAGAATTAATGTATTCGAGGAGGCTGCGGCCGGAGAAGACACCTATTGGCGAGAAAAGGTGCAGCGGCGGCTGCTCGAGATAGTCTGAGGAGAGAGACGATTACTACGCAAACCTAATGGTGGACATCTGACGAGTTGCGGACATGTAAATGATTTGGCTATCATTTGAAACACTCCGACCTTTCATAGCCAGGAATGGAAGAGGCTCCTAGGTTCCTCAAGCTGCTCAAGGCAATTGGAAAGTTAGGAGATAGAGCTAGAGTCTATCTATAAGACTACGTGTTATAATTAGATCTTTTGTACTAGGGATCTTTTTTTGTAACACAATTTTGTTATGTCAGACCCTTTAATTCCCGTGGAAGTAATTCAAAGGGTGATTACCCAGTGAATCGATACCTTATCTGCATGCGTTCTTGCATTTGCATCATAACATTTGCATCATTGTACATGCATTTATTTTTACAACCATATTAACAATATGAATATTGTGGCATTGTATGTAGTTAACCCATGATCATTCATCACCTATACTTTACCGGCTACAAAGAAAGCTCATGGAAGAAAGAATAATCGATTTAGAAGAGAGGCAAAGAGAGCTTGAGACAAAGGCTTGAAGAGGCGAAGAAGCCTTAGTGATCAGTTGCGTGATCACAAACATCCGTAGTATCGACATAGCTGCATTCTGACAAAAAGTCTTGGAAAGCAGTAGAATGAGAAAATGTTCAAGAGGCGGAGGTACCCCGGCTCGGCTACAAGGTTCAATTTTGCGCAAACCCCAAGCTAGGAAGGTGTATATTGACCTGCGAGAATGTCTTCCTAAGCTTTTCCGTACAGGCACCCAGAGACTCAACCCCTACGATCTTGAAGCACTTTATGAAGAAAAGTGCGGACCTAAACATGGTTGAAAGGATCAGGAATGAGGTAGAAAAAATGGGAAGAAAGATTTAGCCTCATGGAAGAAAAATTTAAGCGTTACAATCAAATGAAGAATGGGAAGCATGCTATTTAGCGACCTAAGTACAGTATACGATCTTGTCTTCTTGCCAAAATTCAAAACTTGAGTTCGATAAATATGATGGAACCACATGTCTTCTGCGCACATAACGATGTATTGTAGAAAAATGGCGAACTTTACCATAAAATGAAAAGCTCTTGATCCATTGTTTCGGGATAGTCTAAGCGGAGGCGGCGTTACGTTGGTATCTTTCGGTTAAGCAAAGCGAATGTTAAAACATGGAAAGATTTGTCTAAAGCATTTCTTGAGCAATACAAACACAAACATGAGACATGATCCTAAGCAGAATTATGTTAGAAAATATGGGGCGAAAGTCAATGAAGCTGCGACAATATGCCCAAAGGTGGAAAGTGGCGCCCCAAATCCAGCCACCTATCCGGAGCATGAAATCACGTCGTTATTTGTCAATACTGCAGAAAGGGCACTCTTTGATCGCCTCATTAATAACACAACCAGTGTTTGCCGACTTGATCGGGGTGGGAGTCTCCGGGCAGCAATTAAGGCGGCGAGAGGTGATGTGGTAGGGAAGGGTCTCGAAAGTACAACAAGAGAAATGAAGTAAACACCACTAGCACCTATCCTTCAGAAGAACTGCAGTCTCACCCTGACCACTTTGTGGGAAAAACACAAAGTCGAATCAAAGAGATGAGAGAGTCACGAGAAGAAGAAAAGATGAAACTTTCACTCCCTACATTTTCGTACTCGAACTTTATTCCCGGTTATATGAAAGCGGATTTGGTCCGAGCCATACATCGTTACTCTGTCAATCCACCTCGCCTTGGTATAATCCAGCGCACATTTGCGACTATGGCGGCGGTACCACTGGACATCCATTTGAAGTATCTTGCCTTCAAAAGCATGCAGAACTTAGTGATTACAGGATATTGAAGTTTGAAGAGCTGAGTGTAGCCAACAACTGCTACCTAATCATGGGAGGCGGATGGGTAACGTCATAGAAGAATGCTTTACGGAGGATAAAGGATGGCGTGTCAAATCAAGTCTCGCTTTACGGTGGGTATTTCAACAATTATGCATGGCTCGTATGATCAACAAAGGCATGATAATAAAGCGGAGAAGGAATGTGGAAAGTATTGCGAGTTCCATGATTGAAGGGCATGATATCCCAGAATGTGAAGAGTTCGAGGGTGGTGCAGTTGATGAATGAAAAACAAATTGAATTCTTTGAGGAACCCATGGGAAAGGATCAGGCGTACATGACGGATAGCCTAAAACTAGATCACGGGAAGGATAGACCTTTTATCATCTCTCCCGGGAGGGAATCACGGTGTCTCCGAGGAGAAAACCAGCAAAATAAATCCCAAGATCATCATTTCAGCACCATCTCCATTTCCGTTTCAAAGATATCGACAAATTCCACGGAATTATCTTGTAAATGTGACCATGCAGAAAAATCAGAACACGAGCGGGGTAAAAGAGCCTCTGTTGGAAGACCAACAAAGCGAGCGATGTGAGCGTTGGTGAGGCGAGGCCATTTCACAAGGAAGCGGCCGATGTTATTCCTCAGAGGCTTTGAAAGCGGCTGAAAAGATAAGGGAAAATACAGTGATTAGCCTCGCGCAGATATTTGGGAAGAACCTCCCCCAAAGATAAATCGCCCGTGGCGAGGCCCGGGCCAAAAAAATTTCTAAAGTTCTTGAGACATAGCGAGTACAGCGTAGTGGAACAACTACGAAACAGAAGCCCGGGATCACAGTCTTTGGAATTACTCTTGAGTTGAGAGAAGCGCGGGAGGCGCTATTGAAGTGCTGAATCAAACTTTTGTGCCCTAGGACATTTACGTAACAAAACTGGACATGATAGTGGGGCATATTACACGCCTATAATCATATCACATTCGGTGATGATGAGATCGGAGGGAGGAATGGGGGTCCACCAAAGCCCATAACATCACTACCCACTGCAAAGGTATGTATTACAGCGTCTTGATCGACAGCGGGTCAGCATTGAATGTCTTGCCTATGGTAACCTGCAAAAATTGCCAATAGATGGTTCGCACCTAAAGCCTTGCTGACAACTCGGTAGAGCCTTTGATGGTGCATTGAGGAACAATGGGGAAAATTGAGGTGCCCTATTGATCGGACCAGCCCGAATATGTGATCGATTTTGTGGTGATGGACATAAAACCATCTTCTGACTGCTTGTTGGGAAGACCGTGGATCCACTCCGCGAGGAGTTGTCCCATCATCATTACATCAAAAATTAAAATTTGTAGTTGAAGGCAAATTGGTCCGATGAAAGCGAGCATGAATTTATTGTAGTGACATCAGACACCCACATTCAAAATGATGAAGATCTGCAGAATGCTCGTTAGAACATTAGAACTAATAAATGCCACATTCGTTTGAGGAGGAAGCGGATCCCACCCCAGGTTATCTAATTGTACCAAGATGGCCCGTCATGAAACTTTGGGCGAGAGCCAAAATAGGAAAAGAGCTGGGAAGAAATTACAAGAAACACGAGACCCAAGAATATGATAACCAAGAAGGATCGTTTGGTGGGTTATCACCAAGTGTCAACAGAAGAAAGAGGAATATAAGAGGAAAGGAGGAGCAAGAAAAGCGGATCTAAAGGAGAAGACATTAGTGGAGGTCGATGTCCTTTCCTAGTTTGAAAGCCCTTTTTTGTCTCGGAGGGTTCTGGCCAGTCAAGATATTGGAGAGGCAATGAAGAAAAATGATGACTTAACGGGAGGAAATACTCGGTAAATCATTTGAAGGATGTACATCAACATGATAGCTGAAAAGGACCAGAAGTAGCAAAATGTTGACCAACATCCGCCCTTGCCATCCAGGAAACACTCGATAGCTGGGGCTGCATTGATCTACACTGTAGTTTTTAGGAATAGATCGAGTAATGCTCGAATCAACCTTTTGTTTTGCCCATAAACAATAGGGATCTCTTGTATGGGGGCACCTATGTTAACTTTTTGATTGAAATGAAAATATCCCACTTTCTTAAAAAATGACCAAAGTCTCATTTATTCCATTCATGCATTCTTCATATTCATTCCCTTCATATAAAGCCGTCTCTTTCCCAATACAATTCATTCTCATTTAATGCGGGTCGCTCATGATTGTGATATGAATGATCACGGATCAATCTGGGTAAATTTGAATGCCACGAGGTCTCGAGAGAAATTGAGGAAGGATATGATGAAATAGAAATTGAGGTCCGGAAGAGTTAAAAAGAATGGTGGACGACGAAGAAAGGCGATCATGCCCCACCAAGAAAAAGCGAAATTGTCAACAGGGACTGAAGAAGCGAGAAAAGAAATAAAAATAGGAGCAGCGATTTCCTCAAAAACCAAGCATGGCGTAGCCTACTTGAGGAATTCAAGGATGTCTTACTTTGGACTTATCAAGATATGCGGGATTGAATCCCAACATATGGTGCACAAATTGCCAACAAAATCGGGTGCAAACCAATCTGGCAAAAACCGGAGAATGAGGCGGATATGTTGTTAAAGATCAGAAGAAGTGAAAAAAGCAATTTGATCTTTGGATT
>JAGYYJ010002948.1:0-12870 GCA_019671005.1 Hibiscus mutabilis
CACTCTATCATTTGGTATCAGATTTAGGACAATTCTTTGGTGATTATATCAACATTCATCGTGTTCTTGGTGATATTCAAGTGGTTGAAGAAGTTAGATCCATCAAAGAGGCTAGTTGAGCAAAATTAGTGCTTTTCCTCTATTTAACCCTATTTTCATATTTTTCTCTCAAATTTTGTTATTTTTAGTTTATTTATCTTAAAAAAAAAGAAAAAGAAAAAAAGTGAAGAAATTTGAAGAAAAGTGAGAAAACTCATACCTTATTAAACCACCATCAAGAATCATCAAGATCACTGTCATCCACCACCGCAATCATCACATTAAAGTGGATTCAACCTTTGGATTTCTTCCTTCAAGTTGTTTCGGGTTTTGGGTTATCATCTTTCTAAACTATTCTTTCCACTCTTAACTATTTAAGTTCGTTTGTTTAGCTTTCTTTCTTCTATTACGCCATGAACACTTTCTCCTTCTAGTGTGATGTGAGCATGTCTTCGCTCAAGCCAAGAGTCATGCTAAACAAACCATTTACTTGCGCTAAGGCTAAATATTTCAGGAAGTTCTTTTACCCAAATGCATTCATACTTCTCAATTCTGTTAATGATGAATCAGCCTTAGACACTAAGTTATGTAATATGTTACATGCTGATATGTGACATGATATATAACTTATACTTAGTTTATATATATATATATATATATATATATTTAATATGCTAAGTGATACATGCATGAGCAGGGTTAAATTACTCATATTGGACAAGAAGCTGAATTTTGTTCGATGCAAACAATAATGGCCAAAACAATGCACGCATAGGAGGTCAAAAACGATGCATCTTGGACAAGAAACTGAATCTGTTTGTGAAGTCTGGAAAGTTAGCTAACTTGCGACGAGTTTTCGGATGCGATCCAGGCATTTCTGGGTCGAGTTGTCTCCTAACAAATTGTCCGTCATTCAGCTACCTTTCCAACGCATCTTGAAACGCGTCAATCGGACATCGGGGGACTCTTGAGTGCATTGTTTTTGACTGCGCATGCAGAAAAGAAAACTGGATTGGGATTATTACGGGATTTTGTAAAATTCAGCCCAAAAGCTAACATATAAGGCTTTGGACAATTAAACTTAGCCCAATATATTTATTATCATTTAAATTGATGCTTTTAGGGTTTTATACTTTTAGAACCAGCCACCTAGCCCTTATCAGCTTATCACTTGCCTTATCACCCTATTCCTTGCCACACAAGCACAAGGAGTTTAAAGACTGTTATTTTATTATTATTTTTAATTAGATTAGGTTTTCCTTGTTTTAGTAGAAGTTAAATTACTTTTTCTATCCTTCACCTATAAAAGGATGAAGCCTCCATCATTGTAAGACATATTTTCTTTGATTTATGAAATATTTAGTGAGTTTTTGTTTTTGCAAGTGCTGATTATTTGTGCCTTCCAAGTCTTCTTCAACATAAGTTCGACGAGTTCTTGTGAGGGAGACAATCTTCACACTCTTGCTTGCCTAGATAATCGCATCTAGGAGGGTGGGTTAGAGCCGCTGAGGTTGCTTGCTTAGATAATTGCGTCTAAGAGGGTGCCGAGGACAAAACAGCAACAACAATTTCAAAAAGCCATCTTCATCTTCAACCTTCACACCATCTTCCATAATTCCATAAACAAAGCTGGAATTTTCAGATTTGTTTTACCTATCTCCTTATCTTAGTCTTTTTCAATCTTTTGTTTTTATTCTTATTAATCATCATCTTATCTTCCCTGTTATCTTCATTTCTTGAATTTCCAGCATTAAATCTGAAATTTTCAAGAAAAGCCTTCTCTTTTCATCTTGAATTTTTAGATCATCCCAAAGCTTTCTTGATTGAGTCTAGAGCTCCTAGTTCTTTGCAACAACTTGATTGAAGGCTTCCAAATCCAAGATTGCGCTACTTTATCACTAAGTTAAAGTGTGTTTACTTGTGTGTTTATTTTTTCAGGAAATAACAAAGTGAGGCCAACTTACTCAAGCTAAGGCCAGCTCAAATGCAGCTCAACAATGAGTGTGAAGCTCAAAGCAGCTCAACACATAGTCACTCAGCTCATTTCAGCTCAAGCAATCCTGATTCAGCTCAAACCATCTCACCTTTTGATAGAGAAGTGCAATCTTGGATTTGGAAGCCTTCAATCAAGTTGTTGCAAGAACTAGGAGCTCTAGACTCAATCAAGGAAGTTTGGGCAGATCTGAAAATTCAAGAGAAAAGAGAAGGGATTTTCTTGAAATTTCCAGATTCAAGGCTGGAAATTTAAAGAAAGAAAGATAAGATGAAGGATTATATGATAAGAAATAAGAATATAAAAAGATTGAGAAAGAGATAAGTAAAACAAATCTGAAAATTCTAGCTTTGTTTATGAAGATGGAGTGAAGGTTGAAGATGAAGATGGCTTGCGAATTGTTGATGTTGTTTTGTCCTCGACACCCTCTTAGACTCAATTATCTAAGCAAGCAACCTCAAGTGGCTCTAACCCACCCTCCTAGACGTGATTATCTAGGCAAGCAAGAGTGTGAAGATGATCTCCCTCACAAGAACTCGTCGAGCTTATATTGAAGAAGACTTCGAAGGCACAAGTAATCAACACTTGCAAAAGCAAACTCACTAAATATTTCATAAATCAAAGAAAATCTCCCTTACAATGATTGAGGCTTCATCCTTTTATAGGTGAATGATAGATAAAGTAATTTAACTTATACTAAAACAAGGAAAACCTAATCTAATTAAAAATAATAATAAAAATAACAGCCTTTAAACTCCTTGTGCTTGTGTGGCAAGAAATAGGGTGATAAGGCAAGTGATAAGCTGATAAGGGTTGGGTGGCTGGTTCCTAAAGTATATAAAACTCTAACAACATCAATTTAAATGATAATAAATATATTGGGCTAAGTTTAATTCGTCCAAAGCCTTATATGTTAGCTTTTGGGCTGAATTTTACAAAATCCCGTAATAATCTCGTATCTAGTTTTCTGCATGCGCAGTCTTCAGTAAATTGGACGTATCTTGAGTTCCTGATGTCCGATTGATGCATTTCAAGATGCGTTGGAAAGATAACTGAATGATGGACAATTTGTTAGGAGACAACTCGACCCAGAAATGCCTGGATCCCATCCGAAAACTCGTCGCAAGTTAGCTGACTTTCCAGACTTCACAAACAGATTCGGTTTCTTGTCCAAGATGCATTGTTTTTGACCTCCTATGCGTGCATTGTTTTGTCCATTGTTGTTTGCATCGAACAAATTCAGCTTCTTGTACAATATGAGTAATTTAACCCCACTCATGCATGTATCATTCCCCCACTCCTCAAAAGGATTCGTCCTCGAATCTAAATCGGCAATGAGAGAACAATCATCAACTTCAATTGAAAAGGCTTCTTTGTTGTATGTGGAGTGATCTAATTGTGCTCCTCTCAATGGTTCAACGAAATCCTGAAAAGATAAGATAACACACTACTCGAACATTTGTAATGATTAGTCAAAACAAAATCACTCGTCGCGTTCTTTTTCTTGTCTTTTTCTTTTGGGTTTTGTGTGACTTTTACCTCATATGTATTTTCACTCACCAAATTTGGGCCATTAATTTGACTTTTTTCACTCTCGGCCTCTTTACTCTCAGTCTTTTGTATCTCACATCTCATATCCCTCTCACAAAATTTATCATCAGTGTACAATTTCTGTAGAGGAGAAAGTATTTCTAACGGAATGATAGGACAATAATCAAATGAAGGGTTAGAATTACACTTACTTTCTTCGTGGGGAGGTGATGAGAGAATAGCAAGTGGACCTACTACTTCATATGAGGGATTAGAAGCATTGTCATATTGTCTAATGTGTTCACTATCACTATCCTTTTGTTTGGGAGATGGTTCTTCTCCAATATCAACATTTGCACAAATGCTAGAAGTAGAAGTAGGAAGAGAATCATGTCTACCTTCTGGTTTTGGGATGTCTTCGTGGTCCGTTGCATTCGTGTTGTCAATTGATTCAGCCTTTTGTGCTTCCAATCTTTTTCGTTTTATCCTCTCACACTGTTTTTTTGCTTTCGCTATTTCTTCATCTACTTTTTCCGGCTCTATTGTAGCAAACGAGAGCTTCTGGCCTTGTTGCACAACCGAGTATCCATTTGTATTCATTCGATGGACAGCGCCACGATCATTTTTCCAAGGTCTTCCTAATAGCAAGTGGGTGACTTCCATAGGAACCACGTCACACCACACATCATCACAATAGCTTCCAAGAGTAAAAGAGATTAAACAACGTTCGGTTACCTTCATATCCGGTCCTCTTTGAAGATGATACGGCTTAGGGTGTTCTTGGCATGGTAGATCGAGTGCATCAACAATGAAGCTGCTCACTAAGTTTACACAACTGTCACCATCAATAATTAAAGAGCATAGATTGCCTTGTATCCTACATCGTGACCGAAAAATATTTATTGGTATACGATAACGCGTGTTGAAAAGAGAATAAAACATCATAATTGCTTTAAGAATCCAAAGAAAAGGTTAGACACCAATAGAATTATAGTTGCAAGGAGAAAGAAGAGTATGCAACTTTTAGTCCTACTAACACAAAGGAAACAAGAAGGTGTTAGAAGATGTGTAAGAAGCAATAAAAGCTAAAACAAATGAAAACTAATGGCTAAGAGTGAAAGGAAATTAGAAAAACCCCGAAAACCCTAGAATTTTGCAGCAACTTGATCTACTTCGTTCGAGGTGTTCCCGATGTCAAAAAATACTAAAATTTTATGTGGTGACTCCTCCAAAGGTGTAGATCTGATCTGGAAATTTTCAGCTCAAAATCCGCTCGTTTGAATTTGACGAATTTTCCCTAATTTTCGAGTTTTTCACCCAAAAACGCCAAAGTTCTTGTCAAGAATCGTCCCAAATCTGATACCAAATGATAGAGTAGTGCAATCTTGGATTTGGAAGCCTTCAATCAAGCTGTAGCAAGAACTAGGAGCTCTAGTCTCAATCAAGAAAGTATGGGCAGATCTGAAAATTCAAGAGAAAATAGAAGGGCATTTCTTGAAAATTTCAGATTCGAGGCTGGAAAATTAAAGAAAGAAAGACAAGTGAAGGACTAGATGATAAGAAATAAGAATCTAAATAAAAAGATGAAAAAATATTAAGAAGAAGATAGGTAAAACAAATCTGGAAATTCCAGCTTTGTTTATGGAATTATGGAAGATCGTGTGAAGGTTGAAGATGAAGATGGCTTGCGAATTGTTGATGTTGTTTTGTCCTCGGCACCCTCTTAGACTCACTTATCTAAGCAAGCAACCTCAAGCGGCTCTAATCCACCCTCCTAGACGCGATTATCTAGGCAAGCAAGAGTGTGAAGATGATGTCCCTCACAAGAACTCGTCGAACTTATGTTGAAGAAGACTTCAAAGGCACAAGTATTCAGCACTTGCAAAAGCAAACTCACTAAATATTTCATAAATCAAAGAAAATCTGTCTTACAATGATGGAGGCTTTATCCTTTTATAGGTGAAGGATAGACAAAGTAATTTAACTTCTACTAAAACAAGGAAAACCTAGTCTAATTAAAAATATTAATAAAATAACAGCCTTTAAACTCCTTGTGCTTGTGTGGCAAGGAATAGGGTGATAAGGCAAGTGATAAGCTGATAAGGGCTGGGTGGCTGGTTCCTAAAGTATATAAAACCCTAAAAACATCAATTTAAATGATAATAAATATATTGGTATAAGTTTAATTCGTCCAAAGCCTTATATGTTAGCTTTTGGGCTGAATTTTACAAAATCCCGTAATAATCCCGTTTCCAGTTTTCTGCATGCGCAATCTTCAGTAAATTGGACGTATCTTGAGTTCCCGATGTCCGATTGACGCGTTTCAAGATGCGTTGGAAAGGTAACTGAATGACGGACAATTTAGCTGACTTTCCAGACTTCACAAACAGATTCAGTTTCTTGTCCAAGATGCATCATTTTTTACCTCCTATGCGTGCATTGTTTTGGCCATTATTTTTTGCATCGAACAAATTCAGCTTCTTGTCCAATATGAGTAATTTAACCCTGCTCATGCATGTATCATATTGCCTTGTTTATTTCTGATCACATTTCTCGTATTTACAGGTGTTATGCAAAGACAATGAATAGACACATCATTAGGGTGATTAAGAGGATTGTGACTCTTGGAGAGGTGCTTGCTTACGTTCACATGGAAATTGACATGCTTGCTTACATTTACATGGAAATTGACATGCTAGCTTATGATTATATTGGGCGGCAAAGGCACACATTTCAAGATTTCTTTTTTATTTATTATCCTTTCACACCTCCCTAGGAATGTTGGCTGATCACATCATTTTGTAAAGCCTATATAAATAGAGGTTGGTTTTTCAATTGTAACACGCACTTTGATTTCAAGAAAAATTGAGAGTTATCTCTTTCGTTCTTTTGAGAACTTTATCGATCCTTCAAGTTCTGCTTGTTGCATCAAAATTGTTGATATCTTTGGTTCCTAGTTCTACTTAACTAGTGGTTCAATATCCTTATTTCGTTTAGAGATCGTTATAGGGTTCGGGTCACATTTTTTAGTGTTGGTTCAATCCTCAAGTCCTAAACTACCTCCCATCTTCCATTTATCCAATTCTACCACCACCATCGATCACATTAGCCATCCAAAATTCCTAGAATCTTTATTCTGATCACTTTTTATATCATTACACACCATCATCCTTTAAACCATCAAAAAACCATTGCAAGTATTACAACACATAGTTACTTCATTTACGATCAGGGAAATCAAGCATCTCGGTAAGCCCTATGACGAGATCGCTTCAGATGGTAATTAGAGCTTAGGCTAAATCAAGTAAGCCTTTGTGTTTTGCTGTTAAAAAAATAAAAAAAAAAGAGAAAAAAAAAGAAAAGAATTAAAAAGAAGAAGAAAAAAAAGAGATTAAAAAAATGAAAGCAAATCGATAACAAGGGATGATACATTTTTTTCCTTGTTTCAGAATTGTTATTTCTTCGTTTCAATATTCTAACTTTGAACCGTAAGCCTTTTCTTCTAAATCAACCTTATACACCATATCTTTCCAAACCTTAACATATATTTTACAACCGATTCCTCAAGTATTTTGGAGGATTTTGAGTAAGTTCCATTCAAGAACTTTTGAGATAAAAAGAGCGGTAAATGGCACGAGAGAGTAAGTGCATCAAAGGGATAAAAGCCAGACCCCAAGTGCAAACACGGGTGGAGCGAATTTTCTTTCTGAGTGACTTAGTGATGATTTTTTTGAGTGAATTTTTTTCTTTGGTGTGAAAAGTGAGGTTTGGAAGTGAGGTATTAAATATTCTTTCCACTACTAAATATTTGGTTCATCATGTATCAACAATCCACAGGGTGTCATGATTCTATAGGTAATGTTGCACTAGACTTTACTCTACATGATTTTAGCTGTGAGATGGCCCGGATGATTCAACAACGTTTGGATTCCATAAAAAAGAAGTTGGACAGAATAGAGGAAATTTCTCGTTGGAAACAAACAACTCCACCGAAGGAACAAAGGCAGCTAAAAAGGAGACAACACTCAATCATTTTCTAGTTCTACATTCAATCAAAACAGAAAATATTATGAAGAGAATTCCAATTCTCGAATAAGAAGCAATTCCAGAATTTCATCACGGAGGAAGCCAAACACTTATGTATCTTTCAATCCCAAAAGTCTAGCTCGATTTCAAAAGTGTTTTGATAACTATGTCAAAGAAACATAGATGCAAGAAACAAGTGTTGAAAAATAATATTTTGAGATGGAAAAAGAAACAGAAAAGAGTGAGATCGAAAAAGAATTTGAAAAGAAAGAAGAGATTGAGCAAGAAAACAAGATTGAAAAAGAAGAGATTTTTGTGGAAAAAGAAAAAGAGAGTGAACATAATGAGTTTGATGTAAAACCGAGTATGAAAGGCAATAAAAAAGTGATATTGGAAAAGAGATTGTTTGTGCAAAAAAAGGAGAGAAAACAAAATTGTTTTGCACTAACGAACTTAACAACCATTTACCTACTCTTGCTTATCTATTTTGCAGGGATCCAAGAAGGTGTCTTTAGAAATCATTCCAAGAGAGTTGCCACTCCTCAAAAACATCAAACATCAACCACCCATTCATGCCATTCAACATATGCGGTTTGACATTTCTTTTGATTTTGTGATAGTGTTCTCGGAAACTAACTTTGAATTCTTTTCTAGGGAAATGAATCAATTATTTGGCGCATCAGATTCAAACCAAAATGCTAAGACTCTTAGTCAATTTTGGAAGAATTTTTGGAGTAAGATGAATGTCGCACGAATAGCATACCATTCGCCTTTTAAAGAAATCGAAAGGGTCAACTTCGCGTATTCGACAGAATTAACTTTCTTTCCTATTAACCAGGTTGTATACGCAGCAAACAAAGCTGAAGTACCAAGGAAAAAATGTTTCTAAACAAGGCACAAGGTTATTGTCTTCCAAAATGTACCAACCACAAGTGATTGTTCAAGACAAAGATATGAATCGAGGATTATCCACGGAGTCAAGGGAGATCATTAGTAAGAGTTTGAAAATGTGGGAGGAATATTTGCCATATTTAGATTTTTTTGCAACAACTCAAAAATTTTCTACCAATCAGCACCCATTGCTCCAAATCATAAACATATTTTATCTTTCAAGTTCATTATACTTAATTTTTATCCTACTAATCCAGTTGTGATTGTAGATGACAAAAGGAAGCTAAAATCGGTAAAAGAGCTACATCGAAAAATGCAAGGGAACATTGAGATAAGAACAAAGCAATATGAACAAGAAAATAAAGGATAGAAGCGTGTCAACTTTGAACTCGGCGATTGGGTTTGGGTGCACTTCAGGAAGGAACGATTTCCAGCAAAAAGGGAATCTAAACTCTCGCCTAGAAGGGATGGGTCATTTCAAGTATTGGAGAAGATCAATGATAATGCCTGAAGATAGATCTTCCGGGAGAGTTTGGTGTCAGTGCTACTTTTAACATTTCAGACTTATCTCTTTTTTAGCAAGGTAACGATTTGAGGACAAATTGCTCTCAAGAAGGGGATGATGATGGGATCATGGCGTCATCACAAGCATTGGACCCGGAGGACGTGCAAGGCAAGGAAATTTAGAGATGCGGTCAGCAACAAGTGCAACCATGCATGGAAGATTATTTAAGCTACCGAAGTTGAATCAATGTCCTGCAACGTGGAAGATTCATGCAACGTGAAAGGGAGTCCATGCAACGTGTTGCATGTTTATTTATGATACATATGTTCCATTTTATTATTATAGTTTTAGTGTGCACATGTTTTCTATTATGTTGTTTATTGTTTATCTTACCAGCACTAGAGTTCGTTGAATCATATAACATATATTTAGCATGCATCATATTACCTTGTTTATTTCTGATCACATTTCTCGTATTTACAGGTGTTATGCAAAGACAATGAATAGACACATCATTAGGGTGATTAAGAGGATTGTGACTATTGGAGAGGTGCTTGCTTACGTTCACATGGAAATTGACATGCTTGCTTGCTTACGTTCACATGGAAATTGACATGCTTGCTTGCTTACGTTCACACGAAAATTGACATGCTTGCTTACATTCACAATAGACGGCGATTCTAGAGAGGTGCTTGCTTACATTGACATGGAAATTGACATGCTTGCTTACATTCACATGGAAATTGACATGCTAGCTTATGATTACATTTGGTGGCAAAAGCACACATTTCAAGATTTCTTTTTTTATTTATTATCCCATTACACCTCCCTAGGAATGTTGGCTGATCACATCATTTTGTAAAGCCTATAAATAGAGATTGGTTTTTCAATTGTAACACACACTTTGATTTCAAGAAAATTTGAGAGTTTTTTTTATCTCTTTTGTTCTTTTGAGAACTTTATCGATCCTTCAAGTTCTGCTTGTTGAATCAAAACCGTTGATATCTTTGGTTCCTAGTTCTACTTGACTAGTGGGTCAAGATCCTTATTTTGTTTAGAGGTTGTTATAGGGTTCGGGTCACACTTTTTAGTGTTGGTTCAATCCTCAAGTCCTAAACTACCTCCCATCTTCCATTTTTCAATTCTACCACCACCATCGATCACGTTAGCCATCCAAAATTTCCAGAATCTTTATTCTTATCACTTTTTATATCATTACACACCATCATCTTTTAAACCACCTGAAAACCGTTGCAAGTATTACAACACAAAGTTACTTCATTTATGATCGGGCAAATCAAGCATCTCGGTAAACTCTATGACGAGATTGCATCATTTTTTTAAGAACTTTATCGACTTATCAAGCTTTGCTTGTGGCATCTCCTATCCCTCCATCATATACTTTTGGTTCTTGGTTCATATAACCAAAGGGCCCAAGTCCTATCTACCACCCTCAAAGTCATTCTCCTAAGAAACAGGATTATACTTTTTAGTATAGTTTCTTTCTTTGAAGCCTTTGAATACTATCACCCTTTTCCATTTCACCATCTTTCCTTTCCATTCCATTCACCATATTTAACCTACCCTATACTTAAACCTTTCCATCCTTTTCATCCAAGTCCTTAACACCATGCAACCTAGCTTCCGCACCCAATAATTCATCATCTTTCTTTCTTCAGTTCATCTTCAAAACATTCGAATTACAAGGCTTACTTGCATTAATGGTCGGGAACAATCAAGCTTCTCTCAACAACGTCAATTGGAGAGTTGGAGCATATCATATTGTATCAGAGTGTTGTGGTACGTTTGTTTTACTTTCGTCTATTTCATTTCATTTCTATTCTTCGTATAACCTACCATTTCCTTTTTCTTTCCATTCCTTATTTTCATTTCATTTATTCCTTTCTTTTTCTAGCCTAACCTTATTTGCAGCCCAAACGCCATATAGTTTAAAGTTTTGACAGATATGAACGTCAATGGCAAAGACCCAGAGAAGTACCCAGGTGGCCCCATTACTCGAGCAAGGGTCAAGGAGTTCCAAGCAGCCATGGAAAATATGTTTACATCAAGCTTGGGACGTGAGAAAGAAGAAATAATAAGGGAGGAACACTTTACTTTGCTTATGCATGAATTTGCATGAGTATTTAAAGTTTGCATAACATTCATTGCATTCAATAAACATGTTGTTCATTAAAGCATGCGTTGCATTTAAACATGTAGTACATTTAGTTATACACTTCATTTAACTAAGTAGTTCATTGATTAAACTAGTTCATTCAAGATTATTAGTTCATTGAATAAAGTTAGTTCATTAATTAAACTAGTTCATTCATCAAACTAGCTCATTTATTAAACTAACTCTTAATTGTTTACATGCATGTTTTCAATTAAAGATTGAATAAAGTTTACCTTTGTGTCTAGGTGCAAGGGAAGATGAACGGTTTTACCAGATGCAAGAATATCAGCAGAATGTCTTCCAATTCTGGATGCGATACAGACGTGTTTGGATCCAGAAATCAATTGGACGTTATTCCTCCATCTCTTAGCTTTCCAATGCCTTTTGAATCACCTCAATCCGATATCGGGAGCTTGAGATACGAATGATTTACTGAAGACAGTGCAGGCTGAAATTTTTATTACGGGAATTTTATGCATGGATGATTTGAATGAATTTGAGCCAAGGAAGAGTTCTTTCATCTTCTACCAAGAGACAAGCAATTGATGGCCATCTTAATTCAGCAAATTCAAGGCATTCAAGGTTGATGTTATCACCATTCAAGTGGGGGTTTCAAAATTCATTGAGGAGACATGAAATGAAGGCTGGATGAAACTCACCTTTTTATGACATTCAAGTCATATTAATCAGCTTGGAAGATGAAGAGTTGCACTTAAACTGGACAGCAAGGATGTCTACATTCATCCTTGTCCACATTCATCCCCTTTCTCTTCATATGATAGCAAAACAAGGCAGCCCAAGAGTCCTTCTTAATTTGGACGAAAATATGACTAAATTCAACCTCAATTTGTCTAAACTAATCAGCTTTGAAGATGAGAAGAAAGGACAAAGCATTCATGTGTATTCAAGTGCATTAAGATGAGCATTCATCTTTCTTGTAACACCTTTTCATATTCTGCCTACTTCTACTATAAATAGGCATCTTTAGGATCATTGTAAGACACACTTTGAATATATAAAACATCTTTGAAAGATTGCTTTCATTCTTGTTCTCTTGTGGAACTTTATCGGCTTCAAGTTAGTCTTGTAGTCTTCATCCATTTCCTTTTTTGTTATAGCATTGGTTCCTAGCTCATCTATAGCTAGTGGGTCACGTTCCATATCCTACCACTTCATTTCCACTTTATTATATTGCTGGTTCCTAACTCTTTATAGTTAGGGGTCACAATCCATCCTTTGAATTTCTTCATCTTAACGCCAACACCCCATCATCTTCACCTACATTTTCATCTTTTATTTTTTTTTCTTCCATAATCACAACTATCACTCTTCCTACACCCCTTCTACATATCTTTCATCCCATTATTTCTATTTCTTATTTATCTATTTCTACTTACATTATTGTTTGAGTAATTTCAGAATACATTCAAAGCACTGCAGAGTTCTTACTAGAATCACGATCGGGCATTCACATATATGATTCAAAACTCATAGTCGAGATCATATCATTTGGTATCAGAGCCTAGACGATTCAGTAAGCGTATTATTTTTTCTCTCTCGGGTTAGTAAAAAAATCAAAAAAAAATAAAAAAATCTTAAAGAGGGAGGGAGCAGTCTATTCTTGTTTAAAAAAATTACAATACATCATTTCTTATTGCTGAATTACAAATTCCTTTACCTATTCTTAGTAATTCTTTCTTTTTGAAGCCA
>JAGYYJ010003049.1:0-12975 GCA_019671005.1 Hibiscus mutabilis
ACGTTTAAACGTTGTAGAGCTTTATTGGTATGAAATGACTCTAATATCCTTCCAGACCTTTCCATATTTATATTTTCCTACACTCATTTTAGAAAGTTTAAAACAGGACTTAAGTGAAGTGAATCTATTTTGGTATTGTTTTAGATATATTTGGGTATTAATTCGGTTGGATATATTTAAAAGGAGTGTTGCATTTAAGATAATAGTATTAATTAAATAAAAAATTAATTAGCTTATAACTTTTTATTTAAAACTTTAATATATAGGTCGAATGAATCTTAACTCGGTTGATATAAGTTTAGTTATTTTATTAGCATTGTATTGAAAAAATTTAATAAATTGTCGTCAATTTATTTAAATGATAAACATGTCAAGCTTAAAATAAGTTGTTCAAGGCTTTATTTGTTAGAGTTTGGTCAAACTTAGTACTTGATGAATAATTTCAAATTCTCTTAACTTAGTACTTGATGAATAGTTTCAAATTCTCTCTAACTTCTAATGAAAAAAAAGACTAAATATGATATAACGAGTGAAATGACACTAATTAAATTAATTAAAAGACTTATTAAATATTTAAATAATAATATTCAATATAATTAAGAATTTGCTTGGTAGGTAGGAAGGATAAAAAATTTGTTAATTAAATGGTTAGGATTTAAAATAAAAATATACTTATATTTTTTTACTTATATAATCAGGGACGGATCCTTTAAAAGACTGATGGGGCCACGTCTTCCTAAATTTTGGGAAATTTAAATTTTGATCTTAAAATTTAGAAAATTTTAGTTTGGCCCCCTCAAGATTTTTAAGATTTCATATTAAGCTTCAAATTTTTGAATACTTTATTTTTTGTTCAATGTAATCCTTTAATTTCAGTAATCTAAGTTCATAATTGTTGAAAAACACTCTAAAAATCTAAAAGTAACTTTTTATGATTATAATTATAATTATTATGTTTTATAATAAGTGTTGGAAAATACTTTAACTTTTTATGACCGCGATAACCACGACGCGACCGAAAATGCGACCGCGACCGAGATTTAAATTCATGATCTTCACATATCTAAATCTTGTGAAGTTGCTCAAACTGAATTCGCAATAAATCCTTAGCTTCAAAATAACAAAAAGGCGTTTACAATTATAAGAGCTAATATACAATCTATATATATATACTTACATAAATCTTTGACTGACCTCATAATTATAGATTAATTAAGCACCAAATCAGGGTTTTAAAAAACGATCTGCAACCGCGATCGCGACCGTTATATAGCGGTATTGCTGCCGTCCGAAATTGATATCGCCGAAAATTGTCTTGGAAATCGGATTCACACCAAAAACAACGGATTGCGGCCGCGATTTAATGGGCAACGTCCGATTGCGGCGATTATGGACCGTTATTCCAATTATTATCATGTTAACGATCAACAGAGAAAAAATACATATATTTTCTCAAAAAAAGCAGATAATCTTCAAAAAGACGATTTTAAGTGATATTTTCTGCTATTATTGGCGATCAAAGTGTCGTCCACCAAATTCGAACAATCCTTCTAATGATTGTATGAAAGCGATGCGATGAAGTTGCAAAGATAAAAAAAAAAGGAGAAAAATTTTGGAAAGTGAAAAGAAGAAATAGAAAGACATTTTTTAGTGTTTAAATGGTAAAAGTTAATTTTATTATTAAAAATAATATATCCATCAAGGGTCTTGATTCAAGACAAAATACAAACACCAATGAAAATAAATTAAATGGGTCTTGGAAACCGATACTACACTACCTAGAAAAACTAAAAAGTAAAGGAAAGAATTAAATGCATCTTGGGAACCGACACTAATTTCTCAACTACTTGAATATTATAATTATTATTTATATTATATTGTATATTTATTATATATTCAGTTAAAAATATATTTATTATATTTAATAAATATAATATTGTAAACTTATATACTCATTATACATTATATATTATGTTGTACACTTATTATCTATTTTATTATAATTATTTATATAATATTATTTTTTATTGTCATCGTTACTTGTTTATTATTATAGTTTTATTATTTTTTTAAAATTAAATTTATTTTTATTTATTTCAGCCATGTCAATCGCCACCATTTAGATTTGTTAATTTAGTCTTTGATTTTATCTAAATTTATAGAGTATACTTTGCTTTTCGTTCAATTTAGTCCTTTAATGATTGTAAAATTATGTTATCATGCTATTACAAGTTTATAAGTGTTAGAAAGTACTTTAAACATCATGAAAAGTGATTTTTTATATTTATATTTATAATTATAATTATTATATTTTACAATAAGATGTGCGAATTTAAAAAAAAATTCACGACCGTGATATCCGTAGTGATCGCAATAGCATTCGTTATGTCTGCAACTACGATAAACGCGACGCGGCCGCTAACGCTTTTTAAATTCCTGGCTGGGAGATCGAAGGGGACGTTTTAGGGACGACATTTTTTACTAAGCGCGCGTACCCAAGGTGTTAAAATCTCAAGTTGGAACACGATTGAGAACTGCAACAGAAAAAACAGTCGGAGAAAGAGGATGAAAAAACAATAGTCAAAGAAGAAGAAATAAAAAACGGCAGCTGCAAATGAGGTTTTAACCTTTACAACAATGTTTTCATAGAACCCTAAAACTACATTGTTTTGTTTATGTTGAACTGAAGGGAAGTGATTGACAAAAAAAAGAAATAGAAAACGCAAAATTAGGGTATAAAGTATTTTTATTTTAATAAACTAATTTTTATAGCTTTAAAATATTATTTGATTTAGAGTATTTTTAAATAAAAATTTTGAAAAAAAATATTAAGTGCAACAAGACTATATTTTAAAAAATAGATAGGAAATTATATTTTTTTTGTTAATATTTTTAAAGGAATCACAAAATTATTAGATTTTAATTGAAGGAGAGACCACCACAACTAATGAGAATTTAACTTGGATTTCATTTTAATCCATGAAAATCATTAGATTTTCTAATTTACTATGAATTTTAATTTTTTTTATGATTATATGTATTGAATTTTTTTACACTTGTCATACCCTTATCGTACTCGTACCTTGTAATTTTGAAAATTATTGTTTCGTCCCTGTACCCATATCTGTATCCGTGCAACATAGAGTAAAACTATCAAGTTTCATATTGAGATGGTGGGGAAGATTGAAACAAATATCAGACATGAACTGTATTTTGAGAACTATTTGGGTATCAATGAACTTTAAAAGTTTGGGCTAAAGAAACACACGTATTATCCATTCTTTTTGGTTAGTCAACTCTATTTATACTATCGTCAAAATTGGGATAAATAATAGTTAGTCCCTAAAATTAATGTTTTTTTTAACTTGATTTATGAATGTTTTAGAGTTAATTGCACCAATAAGTCTTCAAACTATGACTCTTATTCTAAATTAGCCCCTAAAATTAAAAAGAAAAGGAGAACAACTTTTGGGTTTTTTTACAAATTCTAGGCTTTGTGCCTTTGATTTAGCTGTGAAAGACTGTGATTCTTCTTTTCGTGGTAAGTTGTTGTTGGATGTTCCTACTCGATGGAACTCTACTTACTCAATGATTCACAGGGCACTTAATGCTAAGTTAGCCATTAACTTGTTTGTTAATAGGGAAAATGACTTGGATATGATTAGTGATTCTGAGTGGGAAACTATTCAGATGATTTGTGATTTTCTGGAGTCTTTTTATGAAATTACAACTTTGTTTTCTGGATCTAAGTATCCAACAGCTAACTTGTACTTGACGAACGTTGTTGTAATTGGGAAGTTGTTGTATGATGCTCAAAATGATCCTTTTGAAGGTATTTCTGCAATGGCATGACCTATGCTTGAGTTATATGAAAAATATTGGGCAAATCACTCAATGATTTTGTCTTTTGCTGTTTTGCTTGATCCTCGATATAAATTACAACTTTTGAAAGAGTTGTACAGTGTTCTTTATGTAGACGATGAGGTTCAACAAAGGGTAACTGCTATTTATGCTGAGTTTGTTAATTTATATATATATTATTCAAAATCTGCACCTTGTTGTTGTTGTTGTTCTTCTTCTGTCCAAAGTAACACAAGTCAAGTGACAAGTGGCTCTGGTTTCAGTCGACCTCAACCATTTAAAAAATCTGCTCTGTTTGAGGTTAGATTACATAATTTAGTTTTCATATTTTCTTTTGACTGAATTACTTGTATTCTATTTTTTAAATACTAAATTAGTTTATTTCTGTCTTTTCAGAGTTTTGATGCTAATCTAGCTGCTTCAAGGAGTTACCCTTTGTTGAACCTCATCGTCTACACAAAGAACACTGTACAACTTTTGACTGATAGGGGCCACGTCTCTCAAATTTTAGAAAATTTGAATTTTGCTCTTAAATTTAGAAAGTTTTAGTTTGACACCTTCAAAATTTTTAAAAATTCATATTAAGTTTCAAATTTTTGAATATTTTAATTAAATTATCTCTCAAATTTTTTAAATATTTTTGTTAAATCTCTCAAAATTATTAAAAAATTAGTTAAGCCCTCAACTTTTTAAAAATTTAATTTAAACTTCTAAATTTTTTAAAAATTTAAGTTGACCCCCTAAACTTTTACTCAAAGTTCCGTCATTGCATATAATAATTTGGCATTTTCATAAATTATATGATAAACAAATAAGTCCCTAAATAAAAATTATGTCTCAACTGATTTTTATTTAAAAAATCATAATCAAAGAAGTTTTAACTTAATTTTTTTAGTGAAATTATCTATTTTTCATCATTTATCATTTTCCAACTTATTTTTTACTTTACTATTACATATTTAAAATTGAATTTTATATATTTTTAAAAGTACATGTTAATGGTAAGTTTAGTATCAAAATTTATAAAATGTTTTCAAAAATGATTTGAACTCTTCTTGTAAACAAAAGAAAATCCAGGTCCTACCATTTGATTAATAATTGCTTAAAGACTTCTTTCCACCCCCAAAACGAAAGTGAAGAGGAAAATAAAAGTACTTTTTAAAATAAATATTTGAAAATAACAAGGGCGCTCCAAATCATTATCGCAATCCAAAGTCCAGTAGATAGGGGTAATTGGGTCAATCCACAAGATTAAAACATATAGCCGTTGTGGGCGGTGCTTGGTGGGGGTCAGCAGATGTCATGTGAAGTTAACAACGACAGCTCATTTGGTGTTTTATTTTTATTGTTTTTTTTTTGAAGAGAAATTTGCTCTAATAATATATTTGAAAAAAAAATTAAATAGTCATTTAAAGTGCTACAACAATTATTTATTGAATTAACGATTAATTTTTATTATTATAAAATTCCTTAAAAAATATGCCTACTTTTTTATAATCGTCGAGAAAAAAAACAACTTTTTAATTTATCGTACAAATACCTGTAGACAATAAATAATTGATTTTACATTGCATTTAAATTATTTTTTAACAACAATATTTAAGAAAGGAAACCGTTTTGTGAGTGAAACTTGTTAAGGCTAAAGACGTTTCAAATTAAAGCTATGTTGGCATTGTTTTTAAAAAATACGGTAGAAAATGAATATCATTCAATAGCCTGATGGCTAATGGTTGATCTTTTATGTATTTTTATTTTTTTATTTAATTTTTTTCTCTTTAAAATTTATCTTATAAATCCGATTCGTTTTAGTCGGTAATTTGTTGAATTATCTTTGTTCTAGACTCTTGATTGGTTCTCTCTTAAATTTAATTTTGTTCATCTCTCTAAAATTTATTTTTTATATATACTATTTATTTTAGTCGATTTACATATGTTGTATTTAAATTATAATAAAATCACTTGTTAACGTATCGTCATGTTCTATTACAATATAATGTTGATCATGCTTATTCATTATCGCCGTAATATTTTTTAGTATATATTTATATTATACTGTTTTATAGGATAAATTAATTATGTTTCAAAAATATACATTATGCATATATATTCATATGCTTAACGGTTAATCAGGATTCAAGATCAGTTTAATACGGCGGTTGGGAATAATATTTTTTTTGTCCTTCTGATTTTTCAGGGTTTTGCCCTGACTTATTCAGACTGACCAACTTCACACACTTAGTTTTGGTGGGTGAGTTTCCTATAAAGAATTTTTTGCATACACAATACCTATAACTTCAAACTCTATATAATACTTTGAAGACATGATGTTTTATCTTACTAAGACCCTGTTTGGGAATTAGCGAATTACATTAGTTGATAGTTAATAGTTGATCGCATTAGCTGATTTGACTAGTAGATTGTATTAGCTGGTTGTATAAACGTTTGATAAAATTAATTGATAGTTGATAGTTGTTTGATTATTTAAACAAGCAAAATAACATATAAGGACATTATTATATTCGATAATTGTTTGAATAGTTTATTAGTTATCTATATTTGTATCTATTAATATAAATTAGATTATAAAAAAGATAAAATTTTAAATATAACATTACAAATGATCTATATATTAATTTATTATTTATATAATTATTTTTAATATAATTTAATTAATTATTAAATTTAAATACAAATATAAATGTGTGAGAAAAAAGAAAAAATATTAGTTTACAAATGTCACAATGTAAACACGTGAGTGTAAAAAACTAAAATAGAAAAGTTAAATTTAGGTTACGTGTAAATTTTTTATAATTGTTAAGGATAAATGGATCTTTTATAACTCTTGTGTTAAAACCTCTAATTTCAAAAAGCTCTTATTAGCAGCTTTTTTTAAAATTAGAGGTTTCACCCCAATCCGTTATTTCAATCCGCTATTCACCAAACATTCAAATTAACAAATTTGACCGGTCAAACCTCTAATATTAGCTCAAACCTCTAATTTTAGCTCAAACCGCTATTTATCAAATATAGTCTAAATCAACTGGTAATCGATATAATTCTCACATATGTATATTCCTTAAAGTAGATTTTAATTTATTTATAGCAGTAAAAAACTTCCAATGAATGTAATTGAAAATTAATTTTTGAAGAAAAAAAAGTTTTATAGTGAATGATAACGGCATACGAGGAATATACGACAACCTGACTAAATTCGTTTCATACTTTCCTGTGTTTAATAGTTTGAAAGGACTTAATTAATATTGCACAGAGAAATAAAAAAAAGATTAATTAATGTTTAGAGTAGGGTGTATCTAATTTCAAACTAATTTTATGTTTAATTAAAGTTGGGTAAAATTTTGATACACAAGATGTGTAAAATTAATTTTACACAAGCCTGTGTATTTTACCTATAAAAATTCAAATCCTAAATTCTTAACCCTGACCCTAAAAAATTAAATCCCATACTCTAAACCCTAAACCCTAAATTCTAAACACTAACCTTGAATTTTAAACCTTACAACATAAACCCCTAAACCTTAAACCCTAAACTAAAACCATAACCCTTAAAAGTAAAAGACACGTGTAAACTAAAATTTATACGGCCTGTATATCAAAATTTTTTCCATTAAAGTTACAAGTGATTTTAATTAAAAGAACATTAAATATTATAACTAGTTTTGATAAATTTATTTGGTTAATGTATATTAAAATGGTCCTTAAGTTAGTATACTTTATCTCTAGCTAAATAAATCCATATTCAATGACTTTTTATTCATACAAGCCCCCCTTTTTTGGCTTTTACACATCTAGTATTTTATTTGGTTACAAAGATTTAATCCTAATTTCTAACTAAGGCTTAGTTTGACATTACTTTTAAAAAGTACGGTTGAAAAAGTGATTTTAAAAATGTTGAAGAAAAATGATTTTGAAAAGCTGGGTTAGAGATTTTAGTATTTGTCATTAATGTCAAAAAAAAATTTTGAGAAAATAAAATGTCTATTTTAGACATAATATTGTAAAGTAAAAGTGAACTTAGGTGATGTTCAAATTCGTTAATGTTATGATATATGAAATAAATCAACTTAAGTTATAATAAAAATTTTAATTTTGTGTAAATTAATTTGAAAATATAAACCGTATTCAAGATTATATACGAATATAACAATTACAAATTAATAATAAATTTAAAATAAATTACAAATAAATAATTTTACTCAATATAAATATTATAAAATATATATTATTTTATAGTTATGTATGCATAAACATTATTTTAACATTGAATTATAAGGGTATAAAAGTAATTTTATTTTTAAACTAACTTTTCCACCACAAAACTATAAAATCTAGCTTTTTGGTTTGGGTAGAAAAACTCTTTTAAAAGCAATAAAAAAACTATTCTAAGTAGAAGCACTTAAAAAAGTGTTTCTCTAGCAACCAAAAACAAGCCCTAAGAATCCAAATACATATGATTAGAACTGTTTTCATCTATCAAATAGAAAACTTCAAAATAAATATTTTTAGAAAATGAAATTTGTTCCAACATACATGATATTATCTATGCATATGTATTAATTTAATTTATGTATTTTAGTGATAGATTTTTTTACGTTTTCTGAAATTTATTTTTACCAAAACAATACATTTATAATATGATTAAGGCTTAACTATAAAATAAGTGCCCAAATTATGTTTCTTTTTTTAATATGTGCCTAAAATTTCTTTTTTGGCTGAAATAAGTGCTTAAATTATTTTTTGACTAAAATAGGTGCCTAAAATTTTATTTTTGGTGGAAATAGGTACCCAAGTAGGTGCTTCAATTGCCTTTAAAACAAGCAAAAAATAAAACTTCAGGCACATATTTCAGCAAAAAAATACTTTAGGCACGCATTGCAAAAAAGAGTCGGTTTGAGCACTTATTTTATAATTAAGCATATGATTAATTAGAAGAATTTTTTAATATAAAATTGCACAGATCTTAAAATGATTAAAATTATAGAATAATATTTAAATATACTACTACTATTAGGTCATGACTGAAATTTCAAAATTTAAAAAATATATGCATTAAGAAAGACAGAATTAAAATATAAAAACTGGATCTATATCTTATCCCTATTTTTTAATATAAAAAAGTCATGTTGTAGTGACTAGAAAAATCTAAATTCTTTTAAAAAAATATATTTTTTAATTAAAAATTGTAATTGAGGGAGAATTTTAAAAGGATCTCGTATTTTAAAATAAGATTTGGAAGTCGCCACCGATCACTTAGGTAAGGTAGACCGGTCACAAAAAATAAAATTAGAGATTCATGAGGTTCGAGAGTCGGTTACGTGCAGGGAAGGATTAGCATCCCATAACCTAAAATTGGTACCTAAGGGTTTGTATCATATTTATTAAGAAAAATTGAAATTCGATTTAATCCAATATTTAATCCCTAAAAAAGCATGCATGCATGGCCATGTGATTCGAACACCTAACTCACAAACCACGATACCAAAGGAGATGACGCCCGAAGACTCGAGACAATACTCCCACTAGGATACCGAGACCTCGAGTACTAAACTAAATTAATACAATAAATTAAATACAACAATTAATAATGTATGAACAAGTCAAATATAAATGAACAAATATGAACATAAATAAATGATAACTATATATATATAATAAATATAACAAACAATAAGATATAACATACTATACGCATATATGTTTACTACATGATGTATATGACATATAACATGTGCTAAACATATATAAAAAGATACAATAACGAACAGTGGATATACAACAAGATATACATGCACACGTACATAGCATAAACATACATACACACATAAGCTATATATATATATACACACGTTAAAAAACCATTAATATATAAACTATATGATGTACGATGCGGTATAAAACCATACGTATGTTGTAAGATATGAAAAACTATATATTATATATGATATATATATATATAAACGGTATATATATAAACTACATATGATATATAAAGGAACTGTACATATATATTATACTATATAATGTAAGAAAACATATTGAAAAAGGAAATGATGCATAAAAAAGAAATAAAACTAAAAAAGCATAATGAAAAAAATAATGAAACTTAAATCGTCACAGAATTTTATTATAAACTTATTTTAACATTTAAAGTTTTAAAATGTTTAATTTACTTATTGAAGTTTAGATATTAATTTTTTTTTTCACTTTACCGTTCATTGTAGATGATGGTCATTCAATACCAAATTTATCAATCATTACGTCTTGTCCCCTAAGTTTGAACTCAACCTCTATTTCGTCGAAAATATCCTGAAGTTCACGAATCTAACAAAAGTTTTTTAGTTTTTATCTTACTGATCTCTCTCCTTCATCTTTTGATGAAGTCCGTTTCTCAGTATATTACTTCTTTCGTACTAGTGAAACTTTTCATTATTCGGATCTTGAAGATATTCTTCTGTTCATCGATAAATGAACGCCATCAAAAAATTAATAAAAAAATAATAATAAAATTTTAATATTCAACTTCTAAATTAAACGTTTTAATATTTTAATGACTAAAATATATTTAAAGTAAAGTTTAGTGATTATTTATATAATTTACTTTAGAAATTATTAAAAAAAGTAATATCCATAACATACCCAACAGACAGCCACATCACACAGACAAGTTTCCACTTCCCACACCTCCCCTGAGAATCAGATTCCTCTGTGTTTTACATTCTTTTAGTTTTGTAACACTCTTTGTTCCGTCTACCAGCAGTTCACTTGTAAGAAGCCAGTGCCCAAGGTGAATAATTCATAGATTCTTCTTGCTTTTATTGCTTTGAATTGAAAGCAAAGTTGGGAAATTTCGCCGGGATTTTATTTTTTTATTACTTGTTTTCACTTTTCCTTGGATTCCAGTTCTTATGAAGAAATGTTCATTTCTTTATTTAGAATCTTAACTTAACTGTTGATGGGTTTTTTGCTTATTAGCTCACTTAAAAATTTCCAACTTTTCAGGGGGTTATGGTTTCTGGTATTAAGACTTATGAACATTCTCTTGTTCTTTCAGTTCAAGCTGAGTGTTGGGTTTCTCAGTTTAGTTTCAAGCTCTGTTTTTTTTCAGGGTTATATGCTTTGGAAGCTGTTAGGTGAAGGGGTTAAGCTTTTGGGGTTGTTGCTTTGATAGTTTCTGGGTTTTAGTGTTGATGTGTTAAAAGTAAGGTCTTAAAAGGTTTTAAATTTTGGGTTTTTCTTTCAGCTATTTGCATAGTATTTAAAGGCTGGGGGTGATTTCAAGTTGCCAGCTTTAATAAAATTCATATCTTTGAGTCTTTGGCTTGTTTTGTAATAATAACTCAAGAGGTTAATAGTCTGGCTTCAATTTCAAATTATTATGTACTAAGGTTTGCTTGAAGAATTGGGTTTAGTATCCAATTGTGGTTTAGAAATTGTTTTGATTTTGGAGTGACTTGACTGCAAAAAAGATTGCTTTGTTTTCCATTGCCAGGTTCATTTTCTTGGTGTTCTCGTGGATTCTCCAGAGTCAGTTGTCACACTCTCACCATTCAAGAGCAATGTTGTAGCTGAGCCTGAGCAGCAGCAGAAATGTGAAATTTTCACCAGGAACTCTGGTGGCTTATCAAATGGTTCTGAAGTTAACACGAAAAGGGAGGCTGTCGTTTCCGATCGAGATGACTTCTTGGTGTTCTTGAGGTTTATGTTTATAAGGCCAGAGACATCCATAACAAATGCATTTACCACAAGCAGGATGTTTATGCTAAGCTTTGTCTCACCAGTGACCATGAAAGCACAGTATCCACCAAGATCATCAATGGTGGGATGAGGAATCCAGTGTTCAATAATAATGTTCGGCTTGACGTTCAAACTGTTGATTCCTCTCTCAAAATCTAGATATTCATGATGAGTAGAGTGAAAAACAATCTTGAAGACCAGCTGTTGGGGTTTGCATTGGTGCCATTGTCTGAGATAATCCTCAAGAATGGGAAATTAGAGAAATAATTTTCTCTTTCTTCCACTGATCTGTTCCACACACCTTCTGGTTTTGTTCAATTATCTCTTGCATATGTTGTATCATCACCTGAAATAATGGCTATTACGGCAATGCCTAAGGGTTTGATTGCAGATGAGACACTGAAGGATTCAAGAATAAGTGAGTGTGAATTAGAAAAGATTGAGTTTCCAGATCCAAAAATTGTGAATGAGAACCAGATTATGGTTTCCGAGTTTTTTGGGATCCCATGTTCCAATTTAGATTCTGAAGGTTTGGTCACCTCTGATGTTGAGAAAGGAGTTAGTTTGGACATGGGTGTTAATGCAGCGGAAAGCTTTTCAACAGCTACTGTCCATTCCATTCAAGTTCCCAAGCTTGATTCTCTTCCATGCAGTGTGTCAACTAATGGGATCTCATCTCCATCGGATGCTGCAAGTTCCAAGTCCTACGATGGTCCAGCTGCTTTTAAAACTTCTACAGGGGAACACATTTCAGCCCCAAAAGAGAAAACTGTGGATGTTGGAGATTCCGACGGTGTTTCCTCCAACCGAAGCGATTCCATCGCAAAACCTGTCAATTTTGTACACGAGCAGAAGGTGGTGCAGCAGGAGATACTGGACAGGTACATCAAAAGCATACAGCAATTTACCGAGTCATTAGCTAAAATGAAACTACCTCAGGAGTCTGGACATTAACAACGGAGCAACCAAATCGGAGAATTCCAGTACTACAACTACCAGAAAATACAAGCATCGAAAACTACCGGCTCTCGGGTGTTCTATGGAAGTAGGGCATATATCTAAGCCTCTCTGATCAAATTAAAACACAAGGTGACTGTAGATTTTATGGTGGAAACTAAAGACTAATAGTGATAGTGTGTGATTGTATTTATCATTGTAGTGTATTGTGTTGCTTTGTACATCAAACATGCATTAGATGAGTGGGAAAATCATGACTTGTACTGTTAACTAGCTTTGTTCCATTGCAACTGCTGTTGGTATATATGGATGAACCTTTTACTTCTATAACATGACCTGTTCCTACTAATTTTAACTTTTTCAATAATTGCATATCACATTCCATAATATGTAAAACCATAACCA
>JAGYYJ010002989.1:0-12529 GCA_019671005.1 Hibiscus mutabilis
ATTCTGAATGAGAGAGACATTCAAGAAAAAGAAGAACCCATTTGCCGCATTTGCCTTTAAAAAAATTCACTGCCAGATTTTGCAGGTCTCATTGGAGAAAAGAAACATGAAAAAAATAAACTCTTAATTGATTTGATGACTAGAAATATTTATATTATTTTATTTTGTATAAATTCAAATTCGTTAAATAAAATTAGTATAAAAGAAATTAGAAAAATAACTCAGAAGGGAAGTAAGTAACTATGAAAGAATGTAACACTCTTTATTCAATAAAAAAGAAATTAGAAAAAAAGTACGTTAAAAAAACGATATAAATACATATTTAATTCTCATTATTTGCACAAATTATCATCTTATTGGATGATTTTAACTATTTTATTTAATTTAATAAATTTTGCTATGTGATTGGAGAATGAAAATAAATACAAAGTAACTTAATTTTGGGGATTTGAACTTAGGTAAGGTTGGAGAAAGTGGCATGCTTTTGCCACTAAGTCAATAACTTTGCGATAAAAAATATAAAATTATGTATATATCTTTATCACAAATGGTTTCAAGCTTTTAATTCCAAACCTTCAACAATAACAGCCAACTTGCAGGCCTCCTTTCCACCTCACCATCTGCCTTCAATTCCAAGTTGTCGTTTGAATTAAGTAACAATCTAATTCCAAAATTCAGCACAGCCTTAATATATTCCTTATTATGACTGGGAAAAAAAAGGTAAACAAAACCTTAATATATTCCTTATTTTCGCTTTATCTTTCATAATAAAAGATTCCATTTAATGTTCCAGGAAAATATTTAAGTTTTTAGATTGTTACTCATAAAGCTAACAGGCTGTTGCACATACAAAGTTTGAATGGAGTTGCATGGAAGAAAATAAACAGCACAGCCGAAAAGTGTCTACTTCAACATGCTTTCATAGTTACTTACTTCCCTTCTGAGTTCTGATAAAAATCGTTACTAATTCATTCATTCCCCTGAAGTTAAGAACAGCAAGAGGAGTTTCCAGCTGCAAAGGCTATTTTGGCCTAAGTTGATACAGGTGGACTCATCATTGTCCTTGGCTCTTGAATTTACTTCTTCAAACCAGACCAGTGAAATCAAGCAGTGGAGGATTAAAAGAAGTACAAGTGCCTGATTGGTTAATTCTTCCCGGTCGTCAAAATCCAAAAGGGTTATGCAACGAAAAGCAGCTTCTCTTTGACTGTGTCAGGGAGTTGGTAGAAATTAACCAGGACAAGAAAAAGAGGGATTAAAAGGGTCTTTGAGGTGATTGAAAAGGTCAGGTGTGAAATATGAAGGGACAGGGAAAAAACGATGAGAGATGAATCAACATTAGGCAACTGTTGAATTAGATATACTTAATTCAAACGACAACTTATAAAATTGAAGGGCAGATGGTGGGGTGAAGACCAGTAAGTTAACTGTTAAAATTTGAAGGCTTGAAATCGTTTGTTATAAAGATATATACATAATTTTGTATTTCTTATCATAAAATTGTTGTTGGCTTAGTGGCAATGGTATGCCACTCTCTTCAACCTTACCCAAATTTGAAATATTTATTTTCATTTTCAATTAGGTAATGCGTGTCATCATCTAATCGGAAAGAAAAAAATAAAATTATTTTTAGTAAAGAGGAGGAAAATAAAATTATTAAATTAAATAAAAATAGCTAAAGTTTAAACTTATTATTTATTTTATTAAATTAAAATTAGACCAAATTGATAGATTGTGTAAATAAAAGGACTAAGTTGTAATTATACCAACTTTATTTAACATCCACTCAGTATTTCAATTAGGTTTTATCGGTGGGTAGTTTTATTGGAACCACTTAAATAATTATGTGGTATAATTGCTAAAATTGAACGTATAATGGTAAAATTAATGCTAATTTTATAAGTGGTCATCAAAAACTTATTTTCTTCGTGAATGTTTCTAATTTTAGATTGTTAGAGGTTGCCCAACTTTTTTATTTGGTCATGTAAGTTAATATTATAATTAATTTTATTAGTTAGAAATTAACTAATTATTAAGTACATCTAGTGTTATATATATTCACTAATACTAGAAAAAGAGTGATTTTTATTGTTCAAGTTTTCTTTATAATAAACTAATAAACACTATAAGTAAATAATGGCCTAACCTTCTAGTTTAGAGACAGCGATAACTATTGTTTGTACAATCTTCTCTGTATAATGACTATAGTAAATTTTTTTTTCTTCTACCTTCGATTTTTTTGTTTAAAAGTTTTCATTTGTAAAATTTATGTGTTCAATCTACTTTTTATTTACGTTTTTTTGTCATTACCATGTCTAATTATAAAAAAATCATATCAAGGGTTATATTCGTTTTACTCACAATAATAACAAGGTCTAAAGCCAAAAAAAAAATTCTAATAAAAATTGAATAGTTATTTTGACCCATAATTTTTTGAAGTAATTTAACTCTCACTTTTTATTTTAAATCAAAATGGGTCATTCACGGATAAAAGCATTTAACCATTGTGAAATAACTTGAAATGAAATGGTAAATCTATATATGGTAGTGCATGATAACATGGCGATTGTCATATAGAAAGATATTGACTTGAAAAAATATCACATTATCAAAAATAGTTTTATAAAATTATATAAAATATAAAAATATTTTTAAACCGTGATTGAAGTTATTTTATCGTTAGTTGATAAAATATTTTTTCATCTTGTCCCGGAGTCATTTTGACCCAAAATAAAATATTGAGGATCAAATTGCTTAAGAAAATAAATGTCAAGTGACTATTCATTCAAATGTTAGAGTATTTTTTAACATTATACCTAATGACAACTATGAAATATGATATTTTATTGTTGGATCACAACACTAAATTTTTGTTATGACAAATGAAGATGCAGACAGTTCTTGCACAAATAGATTTGGATGATCCTCTGTTAGGGTTTGATAAGATGTCCTTATTTTGGACACTCAAGAAAAAACAATGCAAGGATCAAAAAGGCCTATCTCAAATTCATCTACATCTATCGAATTAAATATTACAAGCTGTGTTGAAGGAAAATATTATTGTTCTTAGAGGCTCGACCTGGTGACTTGCCAAGTCAAACTCTTAAAAATCAGATATTTTTTCTAAAAAAATATTTGACCGGGCCGAATACCCTGCGATAAAACAATGATAAATAGTAAATACCCTGCGAAAAAAACTGACCCGGAAAACGGTAAATTTGGATGTAGTGAAGAAGGCTATGGCATCACATGATAAACACAACTTTTTAAAAGTTGTGGTTTGGGATGATTGACCCGAACTGGGAGATGAACCGGTATTAGGTTAATTAAAAGATGTTTTAGGGCCATGGATTAAAAATTAGGTGAAAAACATAAGTTTTGAAATACAAAGATCGAGGAACAGCCGTGTCAACTTTTAAGAACTTAGCACATTTTTGAAAATCACGGCGACATTGTGGATGTTTTCATCGCAAAGAAATTAAGCAAAATAGGTAAGAGATTTGGGTTCGTGCGATTCACAAAAAGGAGGAGGCGCTCCTGAGCAAAAGGTAAGCTGGATGGATCTTTCTTGCAGGGGTCAAAAATTCTGGTGTCGTTAGCTAAGTTCAATACAAGAGCTTCCTACTGGAAAAAAGTCTGTTCGGAAAGTGAGAGTAAGAAAGAAGCTAGAGAAGAAGGTAACCTCAACACGACCAATGAAGGAAATGCAAATACTGAAACTAGGTCTGGTTTTATGGAGCAAGGTTCTAACAGTGCACAACAAACAAAGGAGGTTAGGAAAGTTCAGGGACACGTGGAGACATTTCATCTATGGGATTTGAAGAGGTGTCTGGTGGGGACTATGGCTACAATATGCTCGGAACGAAGCATCACAGAAAGGTTGCGTAGTTGGGGATTGAGTGAGATTAAGATTTATAGAATGGGTGGAAAGCTTTTCTTACAGTAATAAAGGGTGATGAATTTATTTATAATGTTGGAGGACTTAAACTGGTAGTTAGGGTAATAAAGTTATTGACGAAAACCCGACTGAAACACCGCTCAAGTCAGAACAGCACACGACCGGATGCGATGATCGAAACCGTCTGTAACCGGTATTGACCCGAACCCGAAGTTGGACTTGTTCTTTGTAGTAACCTAACCCAACCTCGATCCGGATCGAGAACGAGCTGGAACCTAATTGAACGTTACTATCCGACCGAATTCGACCTGCACCCACTGACTAAAACGAACCCAACCCTAAATCGACTAACTTGGCGACAACCAATATTGCGAATTGAACTGTCCGAGATTCATTTTGTGTTAATTGACCCGATTTTGTTTTGAACCCTTTACATGTTGTTGACATGAACTAATATTGACATGACTTGATTTTACCTAACATGTAATTGAAGAAGCCTATGATTTGATGAATTTAAAGTGTTGAATGTAAACTATTAAGTGTTGGTAATGTAAACTATTAATTTTTAAAATCAATTTAAAGTGTTAATAATCTTTTTGTTATATATACATATAATCAATTAAAAATATCAAAAAAAAAGATTGATTTAGATATTCATTTGACACTACTAAGTTTGAAATTTTATTAAATAATTCAATGCTTAGTAATAATTTAATATGCTTAGTAATCATTCAATATAAATTATTTGTCAAATTTGAACTACTAAGTTTGAACTAAATTAAAATTTTAACTTTGATGTTGATGTTATCATGTGTACAATTCACATGTTTACATCCATATCAAAATTTTGTGTATAATTATATTTAATCAAAGTTTTTATATGTTATAATAATAATAATGTGTTTGAATTGAATTAACTTATTAAACTTAGAATCTAATTTAGCTAAACCAAAATCTACAAGCATAAATCACGGACATAATTAAAAGAATTCTAAAACTAAATGTAGAATTTCAATTAAATTAATCTAAGTTGTGACTCAATTGAATTAAAAACAGAAAATAATTGATAGAAAAAGAAAAAAACAATTGGTAAAAAGAGTGAAAAGACAAAAATTTTGGAGGAAATACACCCATTTTTAGGTTTGAGATTAATTTACTTTTAATCTAAAAATTTTGAGTGATAAAAGTCATTAAAATTTTGAGAGAATAAATTATTTTGGAGAAATTTCTATTTTTGCAATTTTAGTCTAATAATGTTTTTGTTTATTCTAGTCCTTACAATTTAATTTTAGTCAGTATATATTTATTTTTATATTTTTATGATTTGTCAGATTTATTTCATTCCTAAATTTAATTTTTACCCCAAATTAACTTCTTTCATTTTTGTATTTTTTTATTCCTAGTCCCTAAAAGTAAAATCCGCCTACCCATTTTTCAAGTTGATTTACCATGCAAAATTTCACCCATATTTAAAAGCAATTGTCAATTGCTATAACAAATGGGGGAATCTTGCTCGCCCATTTTTTTAATGGGTTGTAGTGGATTAGGCCATTACCACTAGTTTAGGAGCTACTGCTAAGTCTTTATTTATTCTTTAGTTTTAGTTTGATTCATTTTAGTCTCAATTTGATTTAGTTTTTGGGCCGTTAGGTTTAGGTTCTTTAATTAGATCCTCCCAAAGCAAAATTGTTTAATAATTAAAGCGTTTGTGGGCTTTTTCAAGGCCCAATTTATTTCTAGTGATAAAAAAAATGACAAAAACAATTATAATGTATTAAATTATAATTATTAGTTTTGAGGTTTGGGATTAGTTTAGGGATTAGAGGATTAGTTTGCACTTTAATTATTAGTGATTGCAAGATTTAAGTTTGAGGTTTGGGTTTGTGTAAAATGTGCAATTTGAGTGTTTGGGGTTATGAGATTAGTTTAGGATTAGTGGGATTATGGTTTTACCAAATATTAGTGACCGTAAGATTTAGATGTCGAGGTTTGTGGTTTAAAGGTAAATGTGTCAAGTCATGTCTCTGGGTTATGTGGATTAGTTTAGGATTAGGGATTATGTTGCACTTTGTTATTAGTGTGATTGTAAGATTGCCGTTGAGGTTTTGGGTTGATTTGTATAATATATGTTTCAAGTTGAGTGTTTGAGGTTATATGGGATTAGTTTAGGGATTTTGTGGAGTTTCAGGATTAGGCTTGCACTTTTAATTATTAGTGAATTAAGGGTTAGGGGTTCAGGGTTTAGGGTAAACATGTTGATTATTTAGTGTTTGGTAGGAGATTGTCAGACTTTTAAGTTGGGTGGATTGGTTTTGTACGTTAATTATTAGTTATTTAAGATTTAGGGTTGAGTTTCAAATTTTATTGAATTGACTCTTATTTATTTTATAATGTTCTAATATAGTCTAAATGTTTTTAATATGGTGACTATTTTTGTTCATTATAGTCCCTAAAACTTTATTTTTGGCTAAATTGATTATATATATATTTCTATTTTTGGTAATTTAGTTTAATAATATTTTTCTTTATTCTAGTCCCTAAAATTTAATTTTTAGTCAAAATTGCCCATATTTATTTTATTTATATTTTTGGAAATTTAGTCCAATAATATTTTTTGTTTTATTCTAGTAGCTAAAATTTAAATTTTACTCCAAATTGACCCTATTCATTTTTTTATTTAGTCCAATATGTTTTTAATATGATGATATTTTTGTTCATGTTAGTCCCTAAAACTTTATTTTTATACCAAATTGACCCTCATTTTATTTTATTTTTTTGTAATTTAGTTCAATGTTTTTAATATGCCAATATTTTGTTCAAGATAATCTTTTTAAAATTTTATTTTTCATAAATTGATTCTTTTATTTCTAATTTTGTAATTTAATTCTAATATTTTAAATATGATGATATTTTTTGTTCATTATAGTGCATAATATTTATTTTTAATGTGATTTGTGTTTTGTGAAGGCATTAAATAATTCACTTGAAATGACCCTACCCAAAGTCTATTGATTATTTGTACCAAACTCAAACTTAATCTGAATTCAAAACCCAATTAACCCGACCAAATGAAACCGACTTGAAATGAACTCACCTAAAATGAACTAGACTTGAAATGAACCCGACCTTAATTAGTCAATCAATTGATTCGGACTCAAACTGCTTTGACCGACTGAAATGAACCCGACTTGAAATGAACCAGTCGAAATGAACAGGCACTAAAATGAACCCGACTAAATCGACCCAACCCGAATCCGAATCGAGTCAAAACATTAAATCGACCCTAAAATGATCCAGATCTAATTTGACTGACTTTGTCGGTAACCCGACTAAACCCCATCAAATTACCGTTTTTACATCCCTAGGTCGTATCTTAAAAGAAATAGAAATAGTGGCTTGTCTGGTCTAAAAGCTCAAGCAGGTGGAAGGGCTACCTGGCTTGAGATAGTGTTCCTTCATTGTTGAATCAGACGACCTTTTTAAGAGAATAGCAAAAGTATGGGGACCTTGGAAGCAATGGGGAGAATGCTTTCACACTATGAATTGTGAAAAGGTCACTATTTTAATTTGTACCAGTATGGTGGAAAGGATAGGAGGAGGTGATATTAATGGAGGTTAATGACATTTGCTAGAATGTAAGAGTTTGTGAAATTGGCTTTGTGGATTGACACATTTGAGCCAAGTAAGAAGAAAGAAGATTTGAAAACAGATGATGATATAGGGTCTACAAGAAGCGATAGTCAATCAATCTCTTCATCCCGGATACAGTACCGGAAGATTGGCCGGAAGGTGATGGAATGTAAACAGTCCGGAGGTTGAAGAAAATTAAATGTCGAACAGGAAGGGCTTGTTATCGAGGAGTCTAGTAGAGTGGCAGGTGGGGATATGGAAAGGAGACAGACACATCTAGAGAGATTGTTATCCCTATCATAAACACGAGGCAACTAATGATGGGAACATCTGTTACAACAGCTGGAAGGTAGTTAAGGACAAAGAGATGTTAGTGAGAAGGAGATAAGTCAGAAGTCGGATAAAATAAATAATCAAGGGGTTGATTCAACACTAAAACCTATTGGGTCTATTGGGCCCAATGCAGAAGAAGGTGCGATGGATCCAAAAAGGCTATGGAAGATGTTATCAATATGGGGCTAGGTAACAACATTATTCTGATGTTCTGGGTCCGCATATGTGGAAATGGACTCGGGCAATCAAGGTGGATTGAAAATAATTCAAAGGAGGGCATGCAATTAAACACAGAAGGGATGACATCTCGACTAAATTGAAAGAAACTAGGTTCTCTTCTAGAGCTTGTTAATGCGATTCGAAAAGAGAGGAAGGATAGCTCCCTTAAGGACTTTCAAGACCAACATTGTCAGAACTAGAAAAGAAAAAAGGATCGCTACTAGAAGAGCTGAAAAAGAAGAATAAGAAGGAGGCACAATCTCTTGAAGGAAGGTCTTTATTCGATACAGATTTGAAGGTTCGTGGAATTTATTGACTAAGGAGGCTAGACGGGCTCAAAGCTTGGGAAAAAGCTAGGTATTCAAGTTATTGGGGATGAGAAGGAAGCAATTGGGGATTTAGCAGCACTGGAAAATCAAATTGACCGAATATGATTCTGTTAACATGGAACGAGGGGTCTGGATCGGGAGGTCGTCTCAACAGTCGAATGCTCTTGAGACTACAGAAGGTGGAGATGGTATTCATACAGGAAACTAAGCTTAAACATTGAGACGGAGAGATTCGTAAGGTGTGGTATGATGATGATTTTGATCACAGAGTATCGAATGCTGTGGGGAGATCTGAGGTGTAATATCCTAATTTTTGGCTAGTGACCAAAATGAAAATTTTGAAAGTTTGGGGTTAAAGTGTAAACTTTGGAAAATTTTAGGGACCAAAGTGTAATTTTTTAAAGTTATGTATTTAATCACTACCCGGGATTTTTAAATTGAGATTTGTATTAATTCTATAAAGCAATAAAGTTTAGAAATTTAGAAATCGTGGTTAGTTGAATTGAAATTTTTAAAGATATGTCCAAAATTTATGGAAAAGTTATAAAATACTATTTTATAGGTATTTTATTATGTGGTTGGTTAGATTCAACTAGACTTGTTAGATGTTTATAAGAATGACAAACTAGTAAATAAAGAATAGTTGGAGGCAAGTTGGTCATTTGGCAAGGACACAATTTAAAATATTTAAGAGATTTCAAGTTATTTTTGGAAGAAGAAATTGATGATTTAAATCTTGGCCCTTTGATTGATGATAATATCAATCTCAGATTTGGATAAAGGAGCACTTTGTATAATTTCCTATTTAAGTAATTTAAAATTCATTTATATATTACAAGTGTAATTTAATGGTGAAAACATGAACAAAATATTTCATCTTTTCCAGCCAAAAAAAACAGCGAAACTTAGAAAGAAAGAGAAAATTTTTCCAAGCTTCTCGATTCGCTTCCCAACCCAGCTTTTCTACCAATAAGTCCTAATCAAAAAGTTCGAGGTTCTATAAAAGAAAGGATCGATAGAATTTGTGATGTTTGCTAATAAATGGCTAGGTAAATCAAGATGAAAGCGAGAAAGAGCATTGCATCAATATTGGAAATCTCAACATGTAATCACGGTAATGACATCTTGGTAAGGTTTGATTTTTTGTAGTGGCATGTAATTACTTGTAAAAACCTACTTCGGTTGTGTTTGGTCTTTAAAGTTCGTTATAGAGCTCCATGATAATTGGCGTTTCCGGAAAAAGATTTAAGGTTAAGAATAACCTTAGGCGTGAGTTACAACTAACAAGATGATTTATGATTTGAAGCTTAGATAAATAAGTTGTCAGTTTTAAATAAAATTAAGCATCTTGAGCCGGGAGAAATTTTAGGATGATGACCATGAAGAAGTTTTATGAAAGTTTTAATTACCATGATCTTTGAATAAAGAGAATCATAACATTTACGACCAGATCCGCGTGCGGATACCGGAAGGAGTTATTGTTGTATCGAGCTACAATGTTGGTCGAGGTCGAGCTAAGCGAAGTATGGTAAATGTCAAAAGTGTATGCATGCCTTTAGGATGTTAGAATTACCGATGATTTTACTTGTTTGAATGGATGCATTTGCTTACTTCATTATGATAATAATGTTAAAATTTTCAGTAATCAACGAGGGGTAAATAATCGTGTCAGTCTTTAGACTAGTGGAATCAATAAGCAGATTCACAGAGTGAGGAGTTAATTGTAACACCTACAACCCGGGTTAGAAGAAAACTTAATTGAAGGTGCTATCAAACACAAACAGAACGTTCACTATGGTTTCACTACCTCAGACGGTTTTACAAAAATTTTCTTTCTTCCAACATGACAAATTTGTCACAACGTAACAAGATATAAATTGAATCACAACACTACATATCATTTTGATCTTTCGATAAGAATATTGAAACAACAAAGTATACTATCAAATTCCATAAACATTTTATAAGATTCCAACCTTAATTAAAAGTTACTACAAAAATCATATTTCATTTTTATTCAATTTCAAATCCAATTACAGCAGACAATATTATAAAAGGAATGCTTACTAAACTGGCATTACAACAACATACAAACATGCTTCAGAATTTCTTTTTATAACTTAAACGTAAGCCCTTATCTAAGGTCTTAGAGTTAAGATAAAATTAAGATTCTCCTTTCATAACTTCAAATTTATCCTGAACTCATTGTTTAAAACAACTTGTTACTTCTATGTCAGATTAATCGTAAGCTAACATAAATACACCACATTCAAGTGTGGACCAGCAAGCAATCAGATATTAAACAAGCGTTTGACCATATCTATCCAAGAAACAATAGTTCAACATATTTTAACTTGACTTAGATTAATTTCCTTCATTTTAGAAACTTCATTTATGCTATTTAGGGGTTTGATAGTCAATATATATACAACACCAAATTATTACGAACATACCAAAACATGAATCGCTATTACATAATCATTCCTGCTCTAAACTTAGTATGTTTTAATTATTAAGTACCCATTCGATCACCAACACAATCTTTGTTTAATTCACAAGTAAGCATCATCAATCAATGTTTTCGATCTTATTTCATGGACAATCATACTCCACCATCTAAGTACATAATCTCAAGAATGCTTACATAATACCCATACTTACACAACTTTATCCAATTCTCATGTATATTTATATACATCTAATATGTTATGTGTATATATACCATTTAGACTAAATAAAATTAAGTCATTTCTCAATTAGTTATTTTGCTTACACAAATAATCATGTCATGAGGGTAACGTTTCAAAATACTAAGATACTTCTACAAATGCTATATGCAACCATTCTAGGAGTTATCTAAGACAAAAAAAAAAACTAAAACTAAAGCTCTGGTGAATGACTTGCAATCTTCAAGCATGATCAAACTCGAGGATGTCCAATTTCAAATGCATGACAATGAATGCATTAGGCTTAAATAGCCTAAGTGAGGTAGTAACCTTAAATGACAAAGCATATTGACAATGATATCAAATGGAAATCTAAAAGAAAACAAGCATATGTTAACACTAGGTGTTTATATCTTGATCTTAACTTAAACGTGGCCTTGTTATTTAGAAGCTTTATCCGAGATCATATCCTTTCAAGTCTTAGTCGAAATTTCTTTTAGAGTTTAACTGAGTTCTTTTGAATTTATTATCGAACTTATCAAAGTTCATAGCTTATCTTATTGTAGCCTTAATAAAGCTTATCAAGTACTTATAAGGAGCTTTGAGTTCTTATTAAAGCTTATATGAATTCATAACATTGCTTATCAAAGTTTCTTTTCAAAATTTAGTATCCGAAGTTTATCTCTTTTAAATCATTTGCCTTGGATCATATTTAGACATAGATAGCATTGGTCCGTGTTATACATAGCCCAAAGCACATAGCAATGGCTAGTATCGAAACATAACAATCCTAACTTCTCAACTATCCAACTAAATCGCCGCCAATCTCCGTATCATCTCCCCATTACCTCCTACAACGCTAGCAAAACATCACATATAAATAGGGTCCCCCGAGCCGTAGCTCATGGACCGTAGTCCCTGAATAATATACCATGTATTATGCCAATATGTCCAAGGGCTTCCATTGAATAGGCAACTTAAATATTTTATATTTTGAAGTTACGAAGGTATCTTACGTCACAAATAAACTTACTTGTTTATTTACTTAGTATCTTATAACTTGAGATGTGCTTTTAGCTCAGGACTTTAGGATTCATGAACTTTTAACATTGGAATTGTATTCTTGTATTAAAGTCTTATGGTAATGTAAGTCAGAAGTTAGCTTCAAAACTTCGTATGAAAGTATACAAAATTTTCAATTAAAACATAGCATAGTAAAGAACAAGATGCATATGGCGCAAACATAATCAGAAGACTTATCAAAGGATGCTATGCCTTGAATGCCCTTTCCTAATGTGCTCTATTTGAGCCTTATGCAAAATGAATGTGATCTAAACAAATGATTCAAGTAAACAAATAAAAATCAAGATGACAGTGTCATCCGAGAATGCGCAAACTACACTCACATGATATTCCAAAGTTATGGAATACACCAACCACAATCATATTTCTTT
>JAGYYJ010001069.1:0-11439 GCA_019671005.1 Hibiscus mutabilis
ATCCCTCTGATTTCAAATCCAGCGCCGGATTTACAGCGTCTATGACCCGACTTTAAGCATTTACATATCAACTTTACCTTTTTCGGTCGTGTCTTCAAGACATTGAGCATAGACACAAACTTTTCCCGGCTTTGCCCAACACACGGGCGTCTGACACTATGCTTGCCGCCTGGCGCCTCGCCAGGTGCCATCGTATGCTAACATGATAATTATTATTTACAAGCAAACTCGCTTATGACAACTACTTCTCCCGGCTCACGGTACTCAATAACGCTTACAGCAAGTATATCCTCGAGAACTTTGGATCATATCCAGTAGCCGTCCGGTGAGGATGGTATGAAATCTTGAAACTGTTCGGGTTCCCAATAGCGATGCAAGCTCACCAAAACCTTGCGGTGAGCGCGGATCCACTATCCAAAACTATAGATTTGGGCACCGTTATAAGCATTATATCTCAAAGATATACAACTCAGCCAACGCTGTCAAGGTATCGTGACATACCGGCACAAAAAATCGCTGCCGTAGCAGGTCCGCGATCGGCTCGAATGGAATCGCTTTTTGAGTGGCGTCAAAGCGGCCCGGAAACAAAATCTATGGTGATTCTTTCCCCTTTCATTCCGTTATCCTCAGCGGTTGTAACAACCGGAAGGGAGGCGATGTTCGGCTTTTACCCGATGACAAACCATATACCATGTAGTCGTGGCGTCGCCGGTCCGTTGATAAATCTTTCTCGTGACCCTCGATCGTTTTGATGCTACTTTGGGATACATAGCAAAAGGACTGCGTGCGCTTTCGATCAAAATGGTCTTCTCAACTCTTCATCCTCGGGCACCACTATTCGACCTTTAAAACACAACACCCCATCATCGGTGAAATGAAAATCAGTAGGATTCGAGTCACGATATCTTCCCGTTAGATGCCAAACTCCCATATCTGGTTTAGCCTCGCTTAATCATCTGCGACAAGAATGGCTTCATACAACTCAACAACAAACCTCAAGTCATTCATCACATAACCCGAGCAAACATGGCTCCTCGGCTCACGGCGACTTTCTGCTTTCAAGCGTCCTCGTAACATTGGGCACTGGGATGATGCTCGATGAGTCGGTCGTAATCGCCGTAACTCCAGCCCATCGTTGCCTAAGATTCAACTCATACCTTTCGTGGATATTCAAACTCTTGTAATCATTATAAACCACACATTTCTCACCATAAAGATAATGCCTCTAGGTCTTCAAGGTAAACCATGACCTTGCGAGCTGAGATCCGCGAGTAAGATAGTTATGTTAAATGCCTTCCAATTGCCTGAATGCATCCTTTTCTGCCACCAACACACAATAAATCAACATCACGGTATCACTATATACAACAAACTCCTTTTCCCAGTGCGGATTTGAACCAAAGCGGGCTCGCTTCAAAACCGGCCCAGCCTCTCAGCTCGATTTAATACATCCTCTGTCCCGCTCAAAATTGAACATTCTTATGCTGCTTTGTTAACAAAGCAGCCAAACTAGAGAACCCTTCTACAAACCCTCGGTGTAACCCGCTAAACCAGGAAACTCCTAACCTCCGTCATGAACCAGGCTCCTTCAGCTGCATGCTTGACCTCGACATGCGGTCAGTACGGATTGGCCGGTGACACGGATGCCCAAGAAACACAACCTCCTTAAGCGGAACTCACATTTTCTTAGCAGAATAAAGCTGATTTGCCAACAGCGTCTTAAGTACAGTTCTCAAATGCATCATGATCCTCCTGATGCGAGAGCGCGGATATCATCGATGAACACGACCCTGGTAGTCAACTTCGCTTGAAACACCGCGGTTCATCGGGTCATAAAAGCGGTAGAGTATTGGCCAAACCAGCGGCATCCTGAGCTTCGTAATGCCCGTACCTAAATCTGAAAGTCTGTTTTAGGCTCGTCATCTCCCTTACGCCTTTAGCCCAGTAGTACCACGACCTGAATCATCTTGAAAAACAACGAAGCTCCCGTATTGTTCAAGCGAGGTCATCAATTCATGATAAGGAATACTTGTTCTTTATTTTCCAACAGTAATTCTTTGGTAATCTGCCACATACATAGCGTACCATCTTTACTTATTAACAAAGCGGCCCGCTCCGCGGTGAAATACTAGTTACAATGAACCGCGTCAAGCAACTCCTACAACTATGTTTTGGCTCGATCAATGATTCCTTGGGCCATGAGTGCAGACAATGAATCGCAGTGCAGTACCCACAAAGACCTCGTTTTCCAAGCTCTACCTTATGGTTAGGTGGCAACCACAGTAGATATACGAAAAATCACCCGAGAGAAACTGTATGCGGTGCGACCATCACGCACCCTCGACTCCTTTGATCGGGATTCGCAACATAGACCAAATAAACACGATACAGATCAACATTAGTCTTACTTCCAAAATCAAAACAATATTAGGCAACCGGCATTCTTTCCAACAACCACCACCTCATAATCATCGACAACACCAGATATCCATTGATCTCAATGGAATGGTAACTCCATCAAGTCTACAACAAACACATATCCTAAACCATCCCAGCGAACACCTCACGATACAACCTTACAACCATGTTGTCTCCCGAGAGAACTAGTAAACCACACACCATTAGAATTTCAACAGTATATCAAGCATTTGTGCATGCTCCGGTCAAGATGTATGAATGGGTAGGGGCAAATCAACCAAGAATACAGCGACAAAGACTGTAGGAATTCAAAGTACCTGTAATCCACACTTCGGTGCCGTTGACCCACTACGGTCTGCGTACACCCTAGCAGATCCACCTCGCCATTGGATGAAATAGTATAAACTGCGGTCTCATCACCATCTCGATGCTAAAATGGTCCGCGGCCACGACCCGACCGCGCTGCACCTCGGGGCAATAATGAACAATCTACGCCTCTGATGGTGCGCGACCATGCTCAACAGCATTAGCCACCACGGTGGCGGTGCGACCCTCGCCAGCCAAATGCGAAATCTGCCAAATGATCTCGGGATCTATAGACCAACATGTAATGCGGTGCTAACACAGGCACCGCGCCGCAGGCTACCGTCGTAACCTCCGTCATGCCTTGGCTCTAGCGAACCTCACTGTCGCGGTGTGCTGCTTGGCGACCACCGCTATAACCTAAATCAGCGGCTCTCTTACCCAAGCTAGAACACAAAATCCGGATGCGACCCAAATTCCTACTCATCCCCTTAGCTCTAAAACAACATCAAAGTTGGTGTACTCAGCGGCATAGCGTGTATGTCTTAACGTATTACCTGAAGCCACATCTCATTAACAATCACGCCGATGCGGCACAAGTCGGGAACCAACTCCGAGTACATACCGACTCAACCTCCCCAGGCTGCACCTCATATTCCGCAATGGACATATTGCCTGCAAGCTATAAGCTCACGTTTAACCGTCCCGATATAGGACTCGAAAAAACTTCTTTACCCAAGCCCTTGCGAAGAACTCCTGGTCATCATCTTAAGCCACTGCGGATGTCGTGGTAGTCCACCACATATAAGCACCACCACAGCGGGGAAACAACATAGTGACTTACGGCGTTGGGTACCAGCCACAGCCCGATATTCTCTACGGTCTTGGCCATCATGCAAACCTCAGCGACAACCACCGAAGAAATAGCTCCGCCCAAACTGTAGAAGGCAGCTCAAGTGAAACCTTGACCTTCAGCAGGTGGTCTTTGGCACATGAACACATAACCTCTTTGCAAACGCACAGTCATAGCTATATCGGTGCCATATCCACCACTTTGTCGGTGGAGCGGGTGGTACTACTCTACCAACTCCTGCGGGTGGATTAGGTGGGGAGTGGTTGCAGCCCTCTATGGGGTACATCTTCTCATTCATCACATCACGCCCGGTAGTGTTAACAATCGTACTAGATCGTAACTTCTCTTGCCGGTCTGTAAATTTTAAAAATATATCTAGGCGCGTGTCGTTTCAAAACAAAAACAATCAGACCAGCCTCAAGCAATATTCAAGGAAACTTTCATTTTAAAAAATCAAAACTTTACGATTCTGATAATAAGGCAATGGGTACCTCAGCTTATCCCCAACATAGCATACAACAATCCCAATATTCATATATCGATCACAGTCGCTATCAACTTGTGCAGCCTATGATCACATTACAAATCAAACATGGCAACAACACAACAACCTCCAAAAAGAACCAAACTTGGCTCGTGCCGCAAATGTAACCCACCACCGGCCAGAGCCTAGATGCTGTAGAACCAAGAAGGCTACATTAGGTTTGTCATTAACAATAGAGATTAATAAACCAGGTCCATTTTCTTTTGCTCTTGTCCAGTTGCATTTATTCAACCTACATGTTATTTTAAACGCTCCGGGTGCAACCCGACTCAATCGGGCACCAATTTGTCAATTGATCACATTTTACAAATTGGGGACCAAATTGCAAATATAATTCTAGGATTAGAACTCATTTTTAAGTTACCAATCTTTAATTAGAGCAGTTCTAAACCTTCATGTCTCAAATTTAGCTCGATCGATCGTTCTGCATATAATTGCATAAAACCGATTTAGGGACTAATAAGCAAAGCAAAGCGCCCGAAAATAGCATTAACGAGGCTTGACCATCGTGTCGAAGCGAAGTAATAAGTAACGATACGGTTCCGCTAAACCATTTACGATACACAACCAAGCCGTTTGATCGCTAGCGAAATACGAGCTTTGATATTTGTGTGCCGTCACGGTTTCTTAAGTGCTTCGTCGAGGTTGAGTTGCAAAGTGAATTCAAATGCTTCAAACTAGTATCAAACGCCGTCCGTACGGTATGCCAGGCCAAATTTGCTACGGTGTATCAGCGCGCGAAACCATACCGATCCAGCTTTCAAATTGCCTAAGCGTACGTCGGTCCTCCGCGTGTCGGTCGTGCGGGCACATAATATCACTGGCTGATTTTTCATCCCAAAACATACTCAAACCACTCCAACATGCTTTAAACCCAATACTAGTATGTCAAACATATCTACGTACCAACTAGCAACATATATCTAACTCATACAACCAAGTTTATGCATCAAGAAATCTATAGACATAGTTCTAATGTGCATGTCCAACCCAACATGTCAAAGGTAAACCAACATATTAAACCATGCTACATGTATTGATAAACAAGCTATGCCGAAACACATTGCTAACCTTTCCTTAAGCCTTCCCCATTACTACCGTGCAAAAGCTTAAGAAGTGAACGTATATAAACCACGTTGCTCTAGCGTAAACATTTCAATGATACATTAACAATTATATTGGCTTTCAGCGATCATTAACAAGTTCAATAACAAAAGAGTTCATCGGATCTGCAGTTCAAAAAATGTTAACCCAGCACTTCGCACGACTCTCGCCGGCCTTTGGAGGTTCACACACAGGAGTTTGGTACGCTGTAACCCTACGGGTACAATAATAATCGGGTACCAAAACAACCCGTGGGACATCCGCACTGAATCATCGGTAAGGCGCTTAATCCCAGCTGGGAGTATTGATCTTTGCTCAACCCCTCTACCATTAATTACTTGGATAAGTTTTGGTACAGATCTGTAACCCCTCAACATCAAGGTGACTTATTATAGTGCACTCAATCCTATGCCAGCCAACTATATCACGATAACAATTTTAAAACCACATCCTTGCAATATAATTAACCAAATAACACACTCACTGAACACAACAAGCATTAAACCATGCCATTACAAAGCATGACCATGCACAAAACTCAAGTATAAACCACATACCTACAGGATCCAACTTTACCATAATGCATCATTCAGCATTTCATGCTTAAAAACGATTATATCAAATGCACAAAACATCTTGCGCGATGGGCAACATGTAAGAATTAAAACAAGTTCAACATAAACATTTCAAGTGCCTTGCGTCAGAGAGAGAAATCCCTTTATAACACTTCCGAGTCTAGGTAAGCATTTCAAGTTCTACCTTAACTCCCCAAACTACACTTACATCCAAATAAACACCACAAAAACCTCAAAACTAACAACCTAAACAAATAGAGACTCTTGAGTTTCGGGATTCCATTGATAAAAATCACTTATCAACATTATTAAACATCCAAAATATAAATCAAAGCATCTATACTTACTCGAAATCAGATCCAATCCAATGAATCAACTCATTTTCCCAAATAACTCATTAAATCATTAGAAAATCATCAAAACCATATTAGAAACACAAAAACAAGGATCAAATGCTTGGGAATTTCAATAAAGAACCATACAATAGAGGAGATCTCGGACCTTACCCCCTAAGTTTCTCCTCAATTGATTTGTGAAAAGCTAAGAAAACATAAGATTTCAATGAGATTTTGCATAAACAATCTTTATAAAACAATTTGAAACAATAAAATCAAGTTAGAAATAACCTCACCTCTGGAAATTTGATGAAAACGTGGTTGTTTGGCTGAGGAGAGAATGGAGAGAAAAAGTTGAGAGAAAATGACGTGATTTTGTTTAGAAAAGATAACTAACTTTTTAACAAAATCCTCTTTAATTACTAATTAAACCACATGTTAAAATCAGTTAAATCAATGGAGAAATCATCAGAAATCAATTGGTAAAATATATCCTTAAAGATTCTAAGTATTTACCCTTTTATTTTAGTCACAGAAAATCAGTTTTCAAAACTCTCCATTTTGGTCACTAACCAAAATGTCCATCTTCAAAACTCATTTTTCCAAAATTGATTCCACCATTATTAAATACATAATTATAATGATTTTAAAGCATTTTCCATAATTTTTCCAATACCAAAAATATTCGATCCCAAAACCGACTCAAATCTCTACTTTGTGATGTGTATCTATATTGTTAATGATGTTAGAGACATGAAAATGAGGTTAGAATGCTAAACCGATGATTAATCGCATTAGTGACCATTTTGACAATTTGTCAAACTTGAATGGTCTATTTGGTAAAGAGGATATGTAGAAGGATTAAATTTGATTTTTAGTTAAAATGATGGAATTAAGGTAGCAATGTTGATTTGAGGACTAATTTGCAAAGTTAAGAAGCTTGAATCCTTATATTGGAAATTTGATGATCATTTTGACAAATCAAGAGAAATTAGAGGAGTAAAGGTTTAAGCTTATTTTAATGAAGGATATAAAGAGAACATATGAATACAAGCTTTATTCTATCCTTTTGAAGTAAAGTGATGGGACTAAATTGACAAGTAAATTTAGAAGTTATTCATTGAAAGTTATGTTGGAATTTGAATTATGGCAGTAAGTTTTAAAATTCGCCATAAATTCTACAAAAATGGTTAGATGATGAATTTTATACCATTGTAATGTTAGTCTAGTTTCGTTTCCAACAAACAGAAACTGATTTCGAGTTTCGAGTTAAAAGATATAAATTTTTAATCGAACGAAGGTCAGAAAAATTACAGAGCAGTTTCTGTCTGGCCAACTCTGTGACGTGAATGTAAGGAATTTTCATAATTTTTGTAGATTTTATTAATTTATGTGACGTATACCGTTAGAACTGTTATCGAATCTAGTTTCTCCAGCATAAAGGAAATTAAGATCTAGTATGTATTCTGCCCTGTATAAGTAAATCTTTGAAGGTAGCGCAAGCTGTCAGAAATAGAATTTGAAACATTTTGTATTTAAATGTTAGTTAGCAAGCTCGGAAGAATTATTAGAAGTTCAAATTGGTCACTAAGGACCATAATGAGTTTTTGAACAGTACAAGGAAGAAAGAAAAATATTTGGAAATTTTATATTCGAATGATTATATTAGACATCATGTTTAAGGTATTGTTAGATTTGAATCTAACAAATATTTTATTTTATTCATGTGATTAATGAAGTCAAGTCCGAATCAATGAAGGTTCGAGGTACTATGAAAGAAAGGATCAAAATAGGACTTAGTGAGGCATTGTGTTAAGTGACCAAGGTGAGTGCCTTAATTATTACTTAATTATGCATGTGATAGAGGGAGGCTTGCGATAAGCCAACCTTATTTATGAGTGCATGATATAATATATGTTGAAGTTATACTCTACTGTTTAAATGTAGTAAGTAATATCACGAGCAATGTGGGGACAATGTTCCTAACATATGACTAAAAATTATTTATGATATGTTATGTTCATAAAAAATTAACTAAGAATAAGTGATGTGTTTGATACATGGTCACTGACTGGAAAAGTATTCTTATTAAATAAGCTAATATGGCTTGAATAACATACTATCTTAAGTATGAGAACTTATATGTGAAATGTTATGATAGTCACTATAACTTATATGTTAATTGAATATGGTAAGAGCAAGTAATATGTATAATACATTGTCAATGCTTTGATAGATATCTTTGTTATAGTATACATGATATTATCTGGGTTATGAACTACCATTATGATTTATTGATGACATTTGATATGATAAATTTGGATCATGATATACATATATCTGTATGTCCAAGTATTACAAATTGGGAGTCCTTGGTATAGTTGGCATGCCATTGAGTCTTAGCAGCTACATCATTCTATTCTGATATCTGTCTGTTTTGTGACTACTACGGTGTCACATCCACCTTGGGGATCTAAGCCCATAGTGCTAAGTGCACTAAAGAGGTGCTTAAAGGAGGAACAAAGAGCGTCCTTGATTATATGAGGAGCAAAGAGCGTCCTCGAGTATGTACTCATATGTTTGTTCCGTTTGGCACTACGATGTCTTGTTTCAGATGATTCGCATACCTAAGGTCTCATAAAGTATACTTTGGGCAAATTTAAAAGATTAATAAAAGTGCAAGTAATCGAGCTAGTGAGCTTGGCAAATCCGTTATGTACTAAGTTTTCTGCAAAGTTTTGGTACTAAGTACGAGAAATAATAGGTTCTCCGTACTTTCTATATATCTCAGTATTTTCTCGATTATGTTAAGCTCAATAATATCTATATTTCTTTGTTTGATATGTTAGGCAAAAAAATTAAAATTATGATAAAGTTTGCCTAAAATGCCATCGAAATTGGTTATATTATGCTATGAGAAGCATGTTGAAGTATGTCAAGTAAACATGATGAACTTAATACAAGTAATTTATCAGTTATACTTAGATAAGCTAGATATAAAAATAAGCCTTGAATTATGTTCATGTCAGTTATTTGATAACCTTATATGCCTTGCCTCACTAAGTGAATACTTAGCGTGTGTTGTTTCACACGTAGGTTATTGGAAACTTAACGGAAGAGGAGTCAAGCATGTTGATCAAGTTGTAATCTGCCAAACATTAGTAAGACGTTCTAATTTATGATATTTTCTAGTAGGCATGTATCTATTTATTCGTTAGTTATTTTAAAGGTATAAGTTTGATTAATAATCAAATAAATATGAACTATTCGCATGGTTAAAAAATTACCGGTGATGATATTTAATCGGGTAAAATTTTATTGGTGAATCAGGAGATGCCTCAGGAGTATTAAAACTTGCATCCAAAGTAGCAAGAGTATTCTTTCTATTGGTAAATCAGATATCCGAAGGAAAGCCAATTAGGCGATAACAACTTTTCTTCTTTTGACCTTTAACTTTGCGGTAGTCCTAGATTCCATTGAAACAACGACGAGAAGACGAACTTGAACCAGACTGGGAGTACATAATCGAAGAATCCGAGATTAGTGAAGAACCAAAAAGATGGATTCATTGAGATTCCTCTTGGAGCAGCATAGAATAAGCCTAATTGACTAATGGCAAAGGCTTCATAAGCAAAATTTAATTGCAAATTGCCGAATAGGTTCTGTTTAATCCCCTCAAAAATTGGAACAACTTTTGTTGAAGGGCGTGTCGCTAATTATCTTGAGATGCATCACAATTGCAATTCGAAAAGGGAATTAGGGCGCCAAACTCATCCCAAAGTAATTTGAGCCGAGTAAAGTAAGTAGAGATTGACGAATCACATTGAACTGATGTAGATATCTTGCGGTTAAGAAAGAAGATTCGTGCACCATCAACTTTGTCGAAGTGTTCTTTCATATAATATCAAAATAGGACATCGTTGGAGGCAAAGGCGATTCGGTGGACAAATCACTACTTACGATGTTTAGAATCTATGAAAGAATAAGGGCAGTACACTAGTTCCATTGGAATTCTATGGAACCAGTATAAAATTCACGGCTACAATAGCAAATGATGAACCCTAACTTGTTCTTCGCGAGCAGTGCGATGCACATGGACCTACTCCACAGGTAGTAGGTTTCGATTCCAATGAGTTGTTGGGAAACGAGGAGTGTGCCATGAGTATCTAAAGGATGGAGAAAAAGAGGATGACTGAAATCGAGAGAGGACGGAGATGAAGTATCAGCCGACGGCATGATTTTGGCAGAGAAAAAAAGTGGAAAATAAAACTAGTGTTTTAAAGAGGAAAAAAGGTTTCGAAAATGGTTAAGCTGGGCCAAAACAGAATCAAAAGCCCAAGAGGAAACCTGAGTCTAATACCGTGTTAAAAAGATAGTTTCAAAAAAATTTCTCTATTTCAGAATAATAATGTTACTATGTATATGGGTATTTATATACAATTTCACTAAGCTAACAGTCTAATTAATTAACTGATCAACTAACTAACTAACTGTCATAAGGTCCAACTAATCTCAACATAATCGTTGTAATTTGTCAGTCTCGTTAAATTTAGTGTAGCTGGGGATATCAAAATAAATTATTCATTTTTATCGGTGAAAATCGGTGTAATTACAAAAATAATTATACTCTTCAATTTTATAATTAATTTTATTTTGAAATTCAAACTTATATAACTGTGTGATTATAATTTGTAAGATCAAATATAACACATGCAATTAAGACGTAGTTACACTTTATCTATCAAACATGTCTAAATATTTTAAAAATTTTAATTATATTTCCATGTAATAAATTATGGTGTCTAAACAAATTTAATAATTTGTGCAGTCGTGGTGGTCAGAGAGAGTTAATGGGAGATAAGTGAAGCTCATCTATGTGTCCTCTTCAACTTAGTGGTGTTATAGCCAACTAGCATTATTTGATGGGTTGAAGCAGTCTGGCGTTATGATTGTTGTTGATAGGTGGCGAGTAGACTCATTGTCCAAGTAATAGACATTGTGTAGTCGATCAGGACTTGATAATTGTCCTATCGAAGCACAATAGCTGAGTGTGGAGAGTAATTCGAAGATAAGAGCTCACAGAGCCATGGTGCATTATCTTTGAAGAGTGGTATGAGACTAGAAGTGCGAAGGTTCTGCGTGAAACATGATTTGAAAACACGCGGTTTGGAGGTGGGTGGAGGCGGATGTCAGTGCTGCTCTAAATGACTTTTGGAGGCCTTGAGTTGGGGTAGACACAACACTTGTCCTGCCTGTTGAAGGAGTTCACGTAAAGTGGCACGAATTTGAGACTTTCTTTGAGTGCAG
>JAGYYJ010002281.1:0-10097 GCA_019671005.1 Hibiscus mutabilis
ATATCTAGTATTTCAATTCGTAAAAAAAAACGGCGTTGTTTCGATTATACCTGTGTAGAAGGCAGCGGAGATTTTAGAGCTTTCCAACTGCTCAGATACGGCGGTTGTCGGCGAACGCCGAAATGGATAAATGAGAAGTAGAGAACGGAAAAGGAGAGAGAAAGATATAGTGTTCCTCTTTTTTTAATGTAACGTATAAATTTTTTATTTTTATTTTTAAAATATTTAAAATTTTCGGAAAGATGAATATTGTAAAAAAGGAAAGAAAAAGGGGAAGATTTTGTGCCCAATGTGTGCGAGACGCGTCGCTGTCTTTGGAGGAGCGAGGGGTCCGATAAAACGCCGTCGCATAGTTCACACGCGCACGTGAACCCTATTAGAGTTGGTTAGTGTTAGGTGGTTCTTTCTTTCGTTTATTTTGTTTCTAGTTTTTCCAAATCCGCCCAGCCCGTCAGCCACCCGGGAAATACCATAGATGGATGCAGTTCCCTTCACTATTTTTTTTATATTATTGCTGAAATAAAAATAATTGTACTCTTTTTTCTTATTTGTGGATTTATTATAATTTTTTACAGTAAAAATTAATAAAATTATTGTTATTCTATTGATGTGACGGAAATTATCATTAAATAAAAATAAAAACACATCAAATCTTAAAATAAAAACCTCAACAACAATATCATAATAATTAACTCAGTTCTCTTAAAAAAAAGTGCTAATTTTATTTTTTTTAATCCAATGTACTTCATGTATCATGGACTCAATGCAAGGACATAGAATTTGTTGCTGGAGACAAAATATTTTCCAATGCATCTCCTTAAAAGAAAGTGTTGCATTTTAGGTGCAAGGAAATTTGAGCCCATGACCTTCTGAGTTATTATATATAATCGAACCAACAATATGTCAATTAGTGTCATCATGGGAGATGGAGGGCATCTATAATGAGTTCCATGTATCAATGTTAAGATAATATTATTCGAACCACTCTCATATTATCTAAATTAAATTGATCAAGGCGAAATTTAATTTATCGTATGAGGAAGAGTCATTAAGGATTCATATATGAAAAGTTAAAGAACTGGTGACAAAACTTTACCCCTAGTGTAAGTTCTATAAAAGAATCATGGCATCGAGGATGTCACATGAGAGCTACGAGAGTTTATGAGACTTCAATACACACATTTGTTATGTTTAAGTGACTGTCTTCAACAACAATCTCTAGAGGAGGTGGTTAAAGCTCTCAGTTAACACTTTTTTTAAGTTGTGAATTCGAGACTTAGTAGAAATAAAAATTTTCTTTCTCTCTTTCCCTAAATAAAAATTGTTAAAAAAATTGTTCAAAATTTTCTTTAAAAAAAGGAACTGTAACAATCCAACTGTAAATTTTTTGGATGAACCAATTAGAAAGTGCAATACGACTTTTGGGTCAAATTCAGGTTTTATTAAGTAAGATTTGGGACTAACTAGAACTATAAAAATGAAAATTTTTAGTAATGGACAAAGTGGTGTTACTTAGTGGGCAGATGACCTAATTAAAAAAAATTGCAACTACATTAGTTTTAGCCCGACTTTTATGTGGAGTTTTTGAGACAATAAGTGAGTCATGAGCTCGTTGTCTTTTTTTGCCTTCAAATTTTCTTTCTTTTTTTTATCTTTTATTATTTTTTCTCTCAATGTTTAGTTCTTGACCACCAAGGGAATCACTTTTCTCGTCCAAATTAATCATTTGGGTTAGTGAAGGTGTGAATAAAAAATTTAGGGTTGAGAGCATTCCCTTGTTAATTCTATTATCATTTATATATTTTAAATTAGTTATATTTTCATACACATGCTTGATTTTACACTGCCTGCAAATTTATATCATAAAACTCAAATCTTAAATTTCTAATCTTAAACTCTAAAAATTAAACTATAAACTCTAAATCTTAAGCCCTAAATTATAAATACTAACTTTAAATTTTAAACCCTAAAACTAAACTCATAACCCCTAAAATTAAGAGATTTGTGTACACTTTAGTTTACACGGCTTGTGTATCAAAGTTTTTTCATGTTAAATATGTATTTACAATAATATGAATAGAGGTTTTAGGTTTAGGAGCATTCCCTTGGCAATTCTATTTTCATTTTTATATGTTAAATATGTACTTATAATTCTATTAAACGTGTGTTTCATTTGAGATCCTTTTTTCAATATTGTTGTGAAATTAATGGAGCGGAGAGCCCTCTATAGCCAAATGAAAAGGGCATTTTATTGAAGAGGAGAGAGGGATACTTTATTTATTGAGCTTGTAAGATAGTACACCTCCTACACTAAAATATTTGATGATTTTCATAAGAATTGTACAAGAAATCTTATTATATCTAATGGTGCCAACGATATAATTTATCAGTGAAATCTTACTATAAAACATGATCACGTGATATGTTTTGTGACATGAATACTTTTTATGTTTATGTACTTTATGCTTTTATTGCTTTTACTGTAGCATGAGTAATTATGGTTATGAACACCATGAATTATAGTAGAATAGATATGTATTCTTAAATTTATAAAGCTCAATATTTAAAATTGCTTCAATGTGTAAGTTAAATCGATCTAAGTTTGAGTCAGATGATCATCATTTTAAGGAATTGTAACATTAATTTTTTTAGAGTAAGGTCTCAAACTTTATCTTTAGTGGGTGTTTGTATTCATAATCCCTACTGTTCTTAATTTTATTTATCTTAAAGCTCGAGTGTTTTTATTTTATTTTATGATTTAAGATGATTACTGTCAAACTAATAAAAATTACTGAAGTGACTTGTAATGAGTACTTGGATAAGGTAGGTCGGACACCATAAATCAGAAATTTATTTTAAAAGGGTTCAGGAGTTGGTTACGTGTGGGGAATGATTAACACCCTATCACGCCCGAAAATCAGTACCAAAATATTTGTTGCTTTTAAATGGATGAAAATTGTTGAAATTTAAATTAAATTTAATTAAGTGTACTTAATTGAAAATTGACTTTAATTGAATGAGCTTTATCAAAGTCAAGTTCAAGTATTTAATTGAATAAAAAATTTAGGGTGCATTTGGTTGTAGAGAATACATGTCATTTTCATTTTCTTGGAAAATAGAAAATGTTGAAGAAAACGTGTTTGGTTGCAAAATTTGAAAAAGATTTTTAGAAAATGAAAACAAAAATAGGTGAAATTTTGAAAACATAAAAAAAAGATGTTTTCACTATTTTCATAGAAAATATTTTAGGAAAGTGGAAAAGATGAAAACAAGAGTTTTAATTGAGCAAAATTTTGATACACTTGTTGTGTAAAACTAATTTTACACAAGCCTACATATTTACACTATAAAACTCAAATCCAAAATTCCTAACCCTAACACTAAAAACCTAAACCCTAAACCTTAAAGTCTATAACCTAAATTCTAAACACTAACCTTAAATTCTAAACCCTACAAACCTAAACCCCTAAACTTTAAACCCTAAACTAAAACCTTAACCCCTAAAACTAGAAGGCGTGTGTAAACTAAAGTTTACATGACCTGTGTATCAAAGTTTTTTCCTTTTAAATTTTGACTCTATTTAACCAGGGTTTGAAACATTCTAATGTCAATTTTAGAATATTGGTTTATTTAATCATATTTTATTTTTTATTATAATAATATTTTTATAATAATTATATTTTAATTTAATTATTTAATAACTATTTGTTTATTTTTATTTTTAAAAACTAGATACCAAACACATTTTCACTATTTTTATTTTTGAAAACAAGTTTGCATTTCTATTAATCAAATGTATTTTTTTTATTTTGAAAAAACTAAAAATAAAAATCATTTTCTAAAATAAATAAATAAATAAATATTTTCTAAAACTAAACATACCCTTAATTACTGCATTAACCTTGAAACCCAATAACAAAATATATATTACCCAATTTAAAACTTATGAATTGGATTAAAATTCTTAATCCTTGCACAAGCCCGACCCAGCTCGAAATATGGACCTAAATTTTTGCCCAAACCCAATCATATTTATAGATGTCTAACCTCAATCCATTTTCGGCCTGGCCAATTTTCTTAAAAAATAGTTATTCTATTTTTGAATAGTCTAAAGGTGATTACAAGATAGTATCCGTTCATATTATATATTATTATTATTATTATTATAAATTTATGTAATATAATTAGGGTTAACTATACCAGTGACCATCGAACTATTTGGGCATACCTATTTTGACCACCGAACTATCGAACTCGTCAATCAGACCACCAAACTTATTAAATTGACCTATTTTGACCATCGCCGTTAAAAAACTAACATAGGGGTGACGGAGTGGTGAAATGACAGTTAAGAAAAATTTGTAAAGTTACACATTTAGTCCCTATTATTTACTTATTAAAGTAATTTGATCCTAATTTTAATTTATTTAAATGACAACACGTGTCCCAAACAAATGACGACACGTGTCCCATTTATTTTTAAGTTTTAATTTATTTAATTAATAGATTTAACCAACCAACCAGATGGTGACACGCCAATAGCATGGAAGGGTAATGCTCCAGCCACTGAGCCAAGTTCACTAATATGATATGAGATACTAACATATTTTATTAAAGGATTACTTTGATGGTGAAAACTAAAGAGGAGAATTAATGAGATTCGAACTCGGGACTAATTGTACGAAACTAAAATACTAAACCACTAAATAAACCTTATAACATAGGAAAATGTTCGAATATTTTTTTCATATTTAAATTAAATCGAACATAAATCATTTTAGATGTGTATAATCACACAAACATTCGATTTAATTTAAATATAAAAATTATTAAATATTCGATTTTAAAAAATATTCGATTTCAAAGAAAATAAATTTGATTCAAAAAATTTGAATATTTTTTCTTTTTTATATTTAAATTAATTCGAATATTTATTAAAATCTTAAATCGAATATTTATTAAAAATTACTTCAATTTAATATTTAAATCGAATATCAAATATTTATTAAAATATTAAATCGAATATTTTTTCTTTTTCATATTTAAAAATTCAAATATTTTTTCTTTTTCATATTTAAATTAATCAACTATTTATTAAAATATTAAATTGAATTAATTTTAATAAATATTCGATTTAATTTAAACTTTTAATAAATATTTGATTTAATTTAAATATTTAAATATTTGATTTAATATTTTAATAAATATTTGAATTAATTAAATATTTTTAATAAATATTTACTAAAATATTTATTCGATTTAATATTTAAATTAATTCAAATATTTATTAAAATGTTTGATTTAGTTTAAATATGAAATAGAAAAATATTTGAATTTTTTAAATTAAATTTCTTTTCTTTGAAATCGAATATTTTTTAAAGTTGAATATTTAATAATTTTTAGATTTAAATTAAATCTAATGTTTGTGTGATTATACACATCCCAAGTGATCTAAGTTCGATTTAATTTAAATATGAAAAAATATTCAAACATTTTCCTATGTTATATGGTTTATTTAGTGGTTTAGTATTTTAGTTTCGTACAATTAGTCCCGAGTTCGAATCTCATTAATTCCCCTATTTAGTTTTCACCAACAAAGTAATCATTTAATAAAATATGTTAGTATCTCATATCATATTAGTGAATTTGGCTCAGTGGCTGGAGCATTACTCTTCCATGCTATTGGCGTGGGTGCAATTCCCTCAATCTTATTTCATCTCATTGTTCACAGCAAATCAGATGGTGACACGTGTCACCATCTAGTTTGTTGGTTAAATCTATTAATTAAATAAATTAAAACTTAAAAATAAATGGGACACGTGTTGTCATTTGGTTGGGACACGTGTCATCATTTAAATAAATTAAAATTATGATCAAATTGATTTAATAAGTAAATAACTGGGACTAAATGTGCAATTTTACAATTTTTCTTAACTGCCACGTCACCACTCCTTTAGTTTTTTAACAGCAGTGGTAAAAATAGGTCAATTTAATAAGTTTGGTGGTTTGATTGACGAGTTCAATAGTTCGGTGGTCAAAATAGATACGCCCAAATAGTTCGGTGGTCACCGGTGTAGTTTACCCATATAATTATATACAAAAAAAAAATGGTCTTGAATGTTGGAGCCTGAATCCAACCCATATTTTATACAAACATGATTTTTTTGTCCAAACCAATTTTTCGAGCTAATTTTATTTCCCAAACCTTATCAAATTTGAACGGATTCTATAAATGATATCCGATAAAATTATAGTTTAACTCGAATTAAATATCAACTTGAATCTGAATCATATATAAAAATTAGTTAAAGATAAACAAAAGGAGAGAGCCAGACTTGTCCCATGACATGACAGCCTTGCCTCTTATCATAAACTTTTGTATTTCATTTGCACGTGAAAAGGAAACTCATCTTTCATGTTATGAGGAAGATCTTCACCCACTAATTGTATGTATCTTGAGTCAACTTTCATCATAAAAGTACAATCCTAAGCTCCATTTGAGACAAATTGTGCTTGACCAATTATATTTGATAAGTTAATCGAATTTGAGATTTTAATATTAATATCTATTGAACCGAGTGATAAATAATTTGATGTATTTTAACTAAGTATTCGGATAAATATATTTGAATTTAGAAAATTATACAGATAAAAAATTATTTGTTTAAGAGTTCAATGCAATTAAATATTGGGAATATTTGAATTTTAATAACTACATATGTTTGATTTTTTGACCGATTCATCTGGATTAAATATTGTAAAAAGTTTATTGTGAGATAATTCTTTCAATTCAATTTGTTATATCTACAACATCATGGTTCGAATAGTTGATTTACAATGGGTAATATCTATTAATAGATATTCTTAACCATTTATCAATGAATACACATCTTGCAGACAAGACGATTGAACTCAAGTCTCATAGGATAAACAACGTCTGCTTTTTTATTGAGACCGCTTGTTAAGTTCAGTTGATCTTATTTTAAAAAACCTATTATATTGATTATTTGATTTCATGTGTTTCACACATTTTTTAACCCTTCTTTCACGTATAATATTCGAAATGCAAGTCAGAAAAAGACTACTACTATCAAACCTAATTATTATTGAAGATTGATGCGAGGCGAGATACATGCCTACTGATTTAGGCATGAGAGCAAACTCTAAACATCTTTATCCAAATCCCGAAAAATAAAATATAAATATAAATTCGATAATATCCAATTTGATTCTAGAAATTAATTTAAATATTTATAACTTAAACTCAAAAGGTATTCTAATTAAAAATATTCAGATTAAAATCAATCCAAACCTAAAGCAATTCAGATAATGACTTAGATTTGAAAAATTATCAATAAATTCAAATGATCCAAATTTAAAATAATTTAAACAAAAAATAATTTATTTTTTTAATTTTAATCATCGGATGAAAAATCAATCTGAACCGTGCGTTGAACTGATATAAGTGAGGGATAGGGATGGTAAAATTGTCCCAATATGACCCGATACGCCCTGCTCCGCTGTAGCGATGTTTTTTTTTTCGCTAAAAAAAGATGTGTTTTTTGTTTTTTTTGGGAAATTATTTATTCCGCGTGGGATTTTATAAAACCCGTGTTTTATTTAAAAATGGAGTCGCCACCGGCCACTTAGGTAGGCCGGACACCGTAGAAAACCAGAGATTTAAAATTGATGGGGTTCGGGAGTCGGTTACGGATGGGGAAGGATTAGCACCCTCACACCGCCCAAAATTGGTACTTTTATAATTACCGCTTTATTAATATTAAACTTTCCGAATTAAAGTGACGATTAAATTAAAATTCGGTTATAAGTGCGAGTAAATTTTAAAGGCCCCGTTATTCGAGAGTAAACGTCCAACCACTATCACTACGCCTGATACTGGCCCCGTTTACGCTCGAATAAAAGGGCACCGCATTGACAAAATATATGTTTGTTATACAAACTTAAAAACACATGGCAAATATGAACAAATATAATGCGATAAAAATATAAACAAATAAGAGCATAATAAAATATTAATCTAACATAAATAAAATACTAATCTAAAACATACATACATACATAACTATTAATTTAACCCATAAATAAAAATAAATCTAACATAAATAAAATACTAATCTAAAACATACATACATAAATATTAACTTAACTTATAAATAAAACATATCTAACATAAATAAAATATTAATATAAAACATAAATTTAAAACATACTAATATAAAACATAGATAAACATACAAATTAAAAACACAATTTTAAATTAACTTCTACTTCATTAAAATATAAAAATTACAACATAAATAAAAAGAAAGAAAATATACCTAATTAGGAGCTCGAACGACGAACCCCGACTGGACTCCACCGAGATCTACCACGACCTCTCCAAAAATATTAACTAGATCGGACCTAAAATAGGACCCCGATCGAACCGACTAGGACCGGAGACACTACCCCGATCCTGGGCTAGCCGGGAGCCTAAGCTCCCTTATTCGGCCAGCCCTTGCCGATTTCTCCATGGCTTGCTGCCATTTCAATCCCAATTGCAATTCATTTCCCTCTTGCAATTGCTTCTTTGCTTCCTATTTATAGAGGGGAGGAGGGTGACGTGGAGCCTTGTGCTCCACTCCCCTCTCCCTTTTTTTATTATTAATTTTTTTTTGCTTTTTTTTTATTAATTTTATTATTATTATTATTATTTATATATATTATTACAATAATACTAAAAATACTAAAAACCCGTACAAAAATGAGTGATTACAGTTGCCCCTCTTTGCTTGTTCTTGTGAAACGAGAACAAAGCAAAGATCAAAAGCACTCATTTTTGTTTTATCTGGCTAAACTTCTCTCCTTTTGACGCGTGTCTTCTTTCTTCGGTAGATCTTTATTCTCTTCAGCGCATGTCTTCTTTCTTGTTTTGGTTGATCCACCTTGTTACTCTCGAGAATCAAAACCTTCAAAATGGGGGTTGTTTGTTGGGGAAGTCAAACCGAGTTCTACTTGATATATTATTGGTAATAAGCTAATACCTAAATAGATTTCGACCCAGCTGCAACACCGACGAAGAGACAGGGTCTACAAAATTTGATCCAGCTGCAACACTGACGAGGAGGCAAGATCGATAGGTAAAAGTTCTGATGTCTGATCCAGCTACAACTCTGACGAAGAGGCAAGATCAGAAAACTGACAACTGTTCTCTCTTTTTCTCTCTCTCTCTTTTTTTGTTTCTTCTTTTTTTTTTCTTTTTCTCTTTTTCTTTTTTTTTCTCTTTTTTCTCTTTTTTTTTCTTAAAACTTGAAAGTTGGTGAATTTTGACCAAGCTACAACACCGACGAAGAGGCATGGTCTAGAGTTAGTAATGTTGATCCAGCTACAACACCGACGAAGAGGCAGGATCAAGAGTTAGTGAATTTGGTCTAGCTACAACACCGACGAAGAGGCAAGACCGGGATTTAGTGAATTTGGTTCTCCATTACACCACTAAGACGGAGAGATAGGATCTGGATGGAAATTTTGATTTGCAACACAACACAAGCGGAGGCAAGATCTGGATAAGTTGACTTACTACACCACACACTTGTGGAGGCATGATTTGCAAGATGGCTAAATTGTTGTGCGAGATAATAAGACTTGTGGAAAAATTTGCCCCTTTTCTATCGAGGGGGTAAGATCTGGAATGTTGGCGTCCGTCACACCATCGTTGGAGGAATCAAATCCTACAAAAAAAAAACATTAGTGAATGGTGTCAAAGATTTTGTCTTTGATACCTTTTATTTTAGGTGTTTCCATCTTCTTCTCGTGTTTGGCCTCCTTCAAGACTAGAGGTTGGCCTTCTTGTCATTGCCCCCATGTTGGTGTTGATCTCTTTTGAACTGTTTATGTACAAGCAAGATTGCATGAATGTATCTAATTTTATGTCTAAATGCATGTCTACCCTAAATGCATGGTGATTTTGGTGTATGCATTTAATCTAAATGTATGAGCGTATGCAAAAATTATTTAATGCAAGATGAATGCAATCTAAATGCCGGGAATGTGGCATGATTTTTGATCTCAAAGGGATGCCTGACTCCTCACTGGTC
>JAGYYJ010000591.1:0-12317 GCA_019671005.1 Hibiscus mutabilis
TTAAATTTACCTAATTTTAAGCAACCTAAATTCACTAAGTTTCTTTCAATCAACAAGCCACAACCGTGTAAAAGAAAAAAAAATCCGCATCATAGTAAAATTCTAAGTTCTTTTCATGCAATCCTAAAATTAAAGGTTCTTTCAATTAAGTGCGGTGGCAAAAATTCATCATTGGATATTCAACAAGTCTTAAGCAATTAAATCCAATTAAAGGCATGACAAGTAACATATGCAACCTATATGTGATTGCTAAAGATGAATGCAACTAAACAAGAAACTAACTAGAAACCAACACCCCCCCAAACTCGAGAGAAGCATTGTCCTCAATGCACGTAAAAGTGAAACAAAATTTAAAAGAAACTAAATGAAATGAGTTAGTTAGAGAGGTCGTCACCTCGAGTGATGAGTTTCCTTCGTTTTGCTTGATTCAATTTTTCGATCGGTGGTTGAATGCTTGTGGCTGGTACCGCGTGAATAGCATTGCTTTGGTTTGATCCATGTTTGCCGAGGCAGGTTCACTTGCATGTGCATCGAGTAGTTACGAAGCCATTGTTGTTGCACAGGCATCGCTTGATTTCTGTTGTTGTGGTTCTTTGTGGCGAGTAGTCGTGATAAATTTCCTTATCATGGTGTTTGTGAGTCTTGTTGTGGAAAAGAAAATAAAGAAAACCTGGAAACTAAAGATAATGAAGAAAAATAAAATATATCCTAAAAAATAAAGAGATAAAATAACCAAAAATAATAGAACAAAATAGTTCAAAAAATAAAAATAAAAATAAATGTATCGTAGTTGCCGTGGCGTCGAGGGTTGCCGAGGCATGCACATCCATGGTTGCCGAGGCGTCGGGGGTTCCGAGGCGTCTTGGCGTCCATGGTTGTCGAGGCGTGCGTATCAAAGTTCTTTGCGGTGTTGAAGGTTGCCGTTTTCGATACTTCTTATAGTCCATCCGCACCCTCCATCGGGTGATAATATTGTCCAAAAAGAGTTTGGCCAATGTGCTTGCCACTACTCCTTTTGCGTTACCATGGTGGAGGTGTCTTTCTTCTTTGTTCGCTTGTAGTCCATGTATACTCTCCACCTTGCTACTATTCCTGAAGGCACAAATATATTAATAGGAAAAATTATATCCATTCTCAACCATTCAATTACCTCATTCTTGTCGACTTCTATCATGGTTGGATGTAGCCTTTGTTGTCGTGGCAATTCTTTGCTCAAGCCAATTTCGTGGCAATCGGTTGTCAAATTTTGCTTTAAGTCAAGGGAAGAATCAATTTTTGAAGAGCTTTATGAATCCAAACACATTTTTCTTTTGGCCTCTCAAACATCTCCATCGGTAGAGATTTTGATGGCTTCAAATCTACCAACCTCGGTTCCTCAAGACATACCGCAATGGACGAGGTGATTTTTTAAAGAATTCAAAAGGTTCAACTATTACCTGCTCATATTCCATTGGCAAAGTACTATCATCTCGTTGATCTTGCATGTGGTCGTGTTGCCGTGGCAATTGTAGATGAGAGTAATCTACAGATTCCTGCTTCAACATCAACGTTGTAACCTTCTGGGCATTAGGTTCCTCAAAATTTGTTGTAGTATTGTTGTTCTTAGCTTCACCGAGTGTTGTCGCGGCGGCATTCTGTTCAGGCTCCTCAATCATTGTCGAGGCAATTTGTTGTTCAAGCTCATCATGTGTTGGGCAGTCTCTCTCATTGGCATCCTCTTGACTTTGAGGTTTTAGTTGTTCCTCACACATCAGAGAGATTTCTTTGCATTGCTCCTTATCCTCTTGCCTTAGGGACGTCGGTATCCCTAGGAATGAATTGTTGGTGCATGTTATCCATGACATATGTGGATCTCCCCAATTGATCTTCTGAATCCCCTAAGGTTGCATCCCATTGAGTTATCCTCGTATCCATAGATTTTGATAGCTCTTGAATCTCTTCAATTGATCTGTCAAGTCTAGCCAATGAAGCTAGTAACGTTTCCTCCAAGGAATTGGAATGCTCTTGAAAAGGACTACATTGCCATGGCATATATCATTCTTTGCGGCAAAATTGTTATGGTAAAAAAAATTTTGAGCTTGTTGACCATACCATGAAGAATTTGGCTGCTGGTTCCCTCTATGGTCCTCCATGTAGTTATATGCACCGAAAATGTGAGGGCAATTTTCAAACACATGATGTTCTCCACACATAGCACAAGATTTTTCCACGGTATAAGTTCTTTGGGCTTTTCTCGGTTTGTATAGGTAATCATCAAAGGGTGCAAGAAACTCTTGATTGGATTGATTCATATATTCCAACATCATCTCTCGAATAGATCGACTTTTATTTCCCGACATGTTGATGTCCCTTAACTTGTAGCGCACCTATTTTTTTTCTTTTTGATAAAACAAACAAAAAGAAAAGTTAGTAAAACTAAGAGAGAAAAAATGCAATAACAAAAACAACTAACACCAATTGCCAATCCCCGGCAACGGCGCCAAAAACTTGTTGCGTGTGATAAGTGCTACGCAAATGTGCAAGTATACACGTCGCAAGTAATAAAGTGATACGAGTATCGAGTATCATCTCCACAGGGATTGGTTTGGGCCACTTTGCTTAAGTTATCTGACTTTGTGAAAATAAAAACACAATTGATAATAGAGGTTTTAATTAACGAGAAAAGTAAAAGCAATAAACTAAAAGAATAGATGAAAGAAAAAGAGAGAATAGGCCAGGTTATCGTGAGTTGAGGTGTGATAGCCGATTGGATCGTCTTGGTAAAAGAGTGCAAGGGCAACTCGGTTGTTGCCGTGGCAACTGCACAGTGGGGTTGCCTTGGCAACTAATCGATGGTTGCCTGGGCAACTAGCTGGGCAACTACTTGGGCGTGCGGGCAGCAACTTCAAGGTTCGGCGGAGTGTTCTTTAATGGTTTCTTCTTATCCCTAAGTCGAAACTCTAGCTAGCTACTTGTGCATGCCTTGATAATACATCCTGCGTGAATCAAGGGTGAACAACAACCAATCTTGCGCTCCTCTTAGCCGTTGAAATCCTTAACTTATTCCTAAGCGGATTAATCTTCACCATCATTGGATTGAATAAAGACCATACTCATTCGTTTCTTGAATCTAACTCTCCCGATATTAGATAAATAGATGAAGTTATGAGATCCTCTCCCAATTCACTCGCAAACAAGAATAAGAACCAAGAATGAGTAAACCTTGAATTGAAAGTGCAAACTCTTATTACCTAAACAAAATCCAATTGTTTTTCACAACAACAAAACACAATAACCCCAACCGATCAAGTTAGTTCATGGTTGGGTTCAAAAGATATACAAAGAATAATCCCCAAACCATGAATCTAATGGAAGCAAAGAAGAAGAAGAAGTCGAAATTTCCCCTAATGCTCTCTATCGAAATTTCTCTATTTTCTCTATATGGATTGTCGAAATCTCCTTGCTATTTATAGGGCTAGGCCAAAGTCCTTCTTTGAGGAGGAGTTTAAGTTGGAATTAAATTATCTTTAAAGAATATAATTCTTTATTATAATTGTATTCCTACTAGAACTTCTCCTATCTTCTTGGAATTTAATTCTTCTTTAATCTCTGCATGGCAATCAAATTCCTTTGGGTTTGGGCTTTGCTCCACGTCATCTTGGGCTTGTAAAGTCATTAATTTCGACATCCCTATTGCATCTTCTCTTTGTCGACAATTGCCATGGCAACTGGCTCAGCGTCTCCTTCATGCATTGCCCTGGCAACTAGCTCAGTATATCCTTCATGCATTGCCCTGGCAACTAGCTCGGCATTGCTTTGGCAAGTGATCCTGCACATACACACACAAAAACACACCAAAGCAGCATCTTTTTCTACAAAAATCACCAAGTTATGTAATCAAGCTCAACAATGGAAAGAAACATGAATTAATGTATGAATAACTAATTATGCAACTAATATGAGCTTAAGTCTAACAATAATATGAGTAAAAAGGGTAATAAAAATAGTACTTTTGAACACTTATCAACTGTCCCCTTGGATTTTCTGGTTGACCTCTGACCAATGTCAGACTGACAAATTAAGCTCTTCTTTCCTAAGACACCTTTTTTCCATAGTGAAAGACTTTCTGATCCGGCAAACCACTTGATCCAGTACCTTTATGCGATGCAAATGCAAAGATGTATGAGAAAAAGAACAAAAAACGAAAAGAAAACAAGTCAGTACCAGATAAAATTGATAAATATATAAATAAAATGACAAAATTAAACAGAATAAACACAAAACAACCCTATTTATCCCGTCTAAAACCTAAGGTTATCCGCATGGCTCTAACAGGGTAGGTTTCTATGTTCTCTACATGCAGTGTTGGTGCTAGGAGGTACCCGAATTGTCCTTGTGTCCCCTACTAAGGGTAGCAAGGCCCCCGATCATCACCCATTATAGGCTCCTTTCAACCGGGTTCAATTCAGGGGGACCCATTCGCTTATGCCCGTACGAAGGAACGATATCCTTACGAAAGCATAAGGTACTCGAGCCCCGAAGGTACTTGCTAGGCCTATACGGGAGAACGATATCTCCACGAAAGCATTAGCGTTTCCCCCCCACTTAAAGAGACGGGTTTATATGCCATATTTTAAATGCGTTAAAATAAACGCGCAATTATGACCGAATGTTAATTTAATAGTCACTTTAATCCGGAACTTCCAATATTAGTAAAGCGGTAATTATTTGAAAAAGTTTGACTCTCATTTGTTTTTTTTTATAAAAAACAAAAATGTCCCCATCGGAGTCGCCATCTGTAGCGAAGGCACGCTAAATAAAAAAACGATGGTGTTTTCGAAGGATTTTTGAAAGGCGTTTGGATATAAAATATTTATTCCGCAGGGTTTTAAAAAAAACCTCATAAAAATGGAGTCGCCACCGGCCACTTAGGTAGGCCGGACACCACAAAACCAGAGATTCAAAAAGACAGGGTTCGGGAGTCGGTTACGGATGGGGAAGGATTAGCACCCCCACACCGCCCAAAAAATTGGTACTTTAATAATTACCGCTTTATTAATATTGGATTTTCCGGATTAAAGTGACGATTATTTTAAATTTCGGTCATAATTGCGAATATATTTTAAGGGTCCCGTTATCCGAGAATAAACGCCCAACCACTATCACTACGCTTTGATATCTTGGCCCGTTTACGCTCGGATAAAAGGACACCGCATTAACAATTTATATCTCGATATGCAATCTTAATGGCAAAAACATAAAACATGACAAATCATTTAAATATAATAAATATTGACATACGAACATTAATTTATCATGAATGATATTTTAGACTAAAGCATGTATATATATACATATTACTCTAAATAATAGATAAAAACAACTATCATATGTCAAAATAATAAGGCAGGAATAAATGCATATATATACGAACAAGTATTTCAAAAAGACATGCATACTTGATAATAAAACATATTTCAACATATACGGATTCACATATCGTATAAAAGGGTAAATTTACTAACATGCGGCCCTAAAAATAAGAAAGCATACACATATATAAAAATACTAAATATGCCATGTATGCGAATTAACTAAAACATAACATGCTTGGTACGGATAATAGGATAAAAAAACATAAATATTATATTTAACACATACATAAAACATAAAACGAGTCATATGGGGAGGCATAAAATAAAATAATATCAACATATACGATTATAATTCGAACAATAATATTTACAAAGAAAATAGGACTGAAATGAAAGGAAAATGAAAATCAGTGGCAGAAATTGAAGAGCAATAACATGTAATTTAGGGACGAAATTGAAAAACAAATAAAACCTACAAAGACCAGAGTTGTAATTATACCAAGGGGCAGACTCAAAATGAAAATTTCAAAAACGCGGGGTGATTAAGGGCGTAATTTTACCATTCGGAAATTGATCTGGTGTAATTTAATGACTAAATTGTGACTTTTTGAAAACTCAGGGGACTGGGACTGTGATTATACCATGCGGCAAGACAAAAATGAAAATATTGAAAACGCGGTGGGATTAAGTGTGTAATTTACCCATTTAGTAAAATAATAACACCTATATAACGGCTATTTTCAGACCGAAACCAAATTTTCCCCATTTTTTCGTTTCATTCCTCAGTTTCCAAATATCCCATGCTCATCTTTTTCTCTCAAGTGTTCTTGAGAAACCCAGAATCCGGCGGCCGGCCGCCGTATTCTCCGCCGCCGGCCGCCGCTAACCGGCGCCGGTAGGCTCCCAAAATACACCAAAACCTTCCTCTTGTCGTCCTCAACATGAATCCATGGTTGGATTCAGAGGATCCCCTTTTATTTACCCTAGATCTAAGAAATACGAACCCAAAAATATATTTTCTTTAGACCAAAACGAGACCACAAGGGGTCTTCCCCTCCCTTTGTTCACGGATCGGCTTGCTTAGAAGCCGAAAGGCTTGTCACAGAGGAAGGGAAGACCCACGGACAAAGCCGGTAAGACTTCTTTACTTGTTTTCCTTTTTTTTCTTTTTGTGTTTCGTATATACATGCAATGAAAACAGGTAAGAAAAAAAAGAGACAAAAAATTACCACTGGATCGCTTTTTGATTATCTTTGGTTAAAAGTTTACGGTTTTACAAGCTTTCTTTTTTTTTGTTATTATTACTCTCTCTTTTTTTGCTCGCTCCTCTAAAAACTATCCCGTTACAACAGCCCCGTTTCATATATATATATTTGTCTCTCGTATTTTGGTTGCAACTTGTATCTTCTTTTCCGGATCGACATTTGCTTGTTGTCTTTGGCATAATCAACGCTGGGACTGAATATCGCGCGGTGGCGGTGTGGCCATTCTCGCAGAGGCCGACGCATTCTCGGCCGTTAGATCGGATCGATCTAACGGTTGAGATGGCTTGAAGAACGATCGGCTGGATGAAGCCTCGATCGATGAAACGGCTTCAGATTTCGCCACGAGAGCACCGCGATCGAGGAGTCGAACGCGTGGATCTTACGCGTGGGATAATAAAGCGTCGTAGCGTGGACCACGCGCGCGCGTGGCACTCGAGCGGTCCATACGTGTGGAGTACGCGCGCTGGCGGATATTTTCAACTTCCATTGCATCGTGGCGTTGGATCGGATCTTGATCCAACGGCCCCATAGTTACCCGCACATTGTAATTAGATAGGATTGATTTGGGCCAAACGGGCTTTGTAATTGGATTTTGTAATTGGACTCGGACTTTTTACTTGGGTTTAATATATATATTTAATTTTTCATTTAGTCAGCCCAATAATAATAATTATTATTATAATAGCTGTACATGTACATACGAAAATATATACTTTATATTATACGATCATTAATTAATAATATTCTAGTATATATAATCATACATATAATTAACATAACATTTATATATTAATCAAATACATACGCGACATACATATACCCCTAATACGTATACATAACTTATACATGCACACATCACCTTATATTAGTAACATTCATATAATAACTATACATGCAATATTAATATATTTACAAGTAAAAATGAGTGATTACAATATCATGCCCTTGATTTGGTGGAATTCGCAATACACTCCACATCCCTTCTGCCTTGTTATCATGCCTTTGTCGATCACACGGGCCATGCATAACTGTTGAAATACCCACCGTAAAGGAGATTCGATTTCTGACACATCATCCTTAATTCTCCTGGTAAAGTATTCTTCAATAACATTTACCCCTCTGCTCCCATGATTAGGCAGCGGGTTATTGGCTACACTCGGTTCTTCAAACTTCAATATCCCAAAATCGATTAAATTCTGCACAAGTTTTTTGAAAGCAAGACAGTTCTTAGTGGGATGTCCAGGGGTACCGCCGTGATAGTCGCAATGCACGTTCGGATTATACCAAGAAGGGAAGGGTGGATTGATAGAGTAACGATGTATGGACGGACGGATGACCGCTTCATACAACCGGGAATAAAGTTCTGAGTACGAAACAGGTAGGGGAGTGAAAGTTCTTCTCTCTTTCTCTTTTCTGGCGATTCTCTCATATCTTTGATTTGAGTTTTGTGTTTTTCCCACAGGTGCTTGTGGCTGTGAGACTGTGAAGTTCTTGGGGTGGTATAAGTCTTTGGTGGCGTTTGCTTCATTTCTCTTGTTATATTTCCGAGACCCTTCCCCGCCATCAATCCTACCACTCTTAATTGCCAATTCAAGGGACTCCCCAGTCCTAATTAAGTCAGCAAAGCACTGCGTTGTGTTATTAATGAGGCGATCAAAGAGTGCCCCTTTCAGAGTATTAACAAATAACGGCGTGATTTCATGTTCCGGGATGGGTGGCTGAATTTGGGCTGCCACTTCCCGCCATCTTTGGGCGTATTGCCGCAGGCTTTCGTTGGACTTCTGCCCCATATTTTCCAACATAATTCTACTGGGGGTCATGTCTGTTACATGCTTGTATTGCCCAGTAAATGCTTTTGACAGATCTTTCCATGTCTTAACATTTGCCTTGCTCAACTGGGTGTACCACCATAACGCCGCTCCAGTTAGGCAGTCCTTGAAACAATGGATCAGTAGCTTTTCGTCCTTATGGTAGGCCGCCATCTTTCGACAGTACATTGTTATGTGCGCGAAAGGACACGTGGTTCCATCGTATTTGTCGAACTCTGGCATTTTAAATTTTGGCGGTAGGACAAGATCGGACACCAGACTTAAGTCGCTAGCGTCATTTCCTGATTCTTCATTAGATTGTAACGTTTTAAAATTTTCCTCCATGAGGCGAAACCTCTCCTCCCACTTTTTCTCTACCTCGGTCATGATCCTTTCAACCATATTCAGGTCCGACACTTCTTCTTCATAGAGTGCTTCAGCGTCGAGGGGTTGAGTTTCAGGTGCCCCTATTTGAAAACTAGATGACATTCCTGCAGGGTCGATATACACCTTTCTAGCCGGATTCGGGGCAGTTGGTTGAACCTTGTAGTGAGCTGGGGTACCATCTGGCTCTTGAACGTTTTCTCCTTCCACTCTTTTTCCAAGACTCTTAGCCAACAATACGGTTATGTCGGATACTATAGATGCTTGCGATTTGTGCAATCGATCGAGGCTTCTTTGGGCCTTTTCAAGTCTTGTCTCGAGCTCTTTTTGCCCTTTTTCTAGACTGATTATCCTGTCTTCCATGAACTTGCTTTGTAACCGAGTAAGGTATGGGTGATGAATGATTGCGGGTTAACTACACACAATGCCACAATATTCATAATGTTAATATGGTTGCGGGAAATAAATTCATGTATAATGATGCGAATATCATGATGTAAATGCAAGAATGTATGCAGATAAGGTACTGATTCAGCTGGTAATCACCCTTTTGAACTACTTCCACGGGAATTAAAGGGTCTAGATTACAACAGAGTTCGTATTACAAAATAAAGATCCCTAATACAAAAGATCTAATTACAACACAGAGTCCTATAGATAAGCTCTAGCTCTATCTCCTAATTTTCCAATTGTCCCGAGCAGCTTGAGGAACCTGAGAGCTTCTTCCATTTCTGGGACTATGAAAGGTCGGAGTGTTTTGGCCTCGATGGCCAAATCATTCACATGCTGGCGACTCATTTGTATGTCCACCATCAAGTTTGCATAATCTTTGGTCCCCGTGTCTGTACCATCCGGGCAGCGTCACGCAGTCTCTTTTGCCAATAGGTGTCCCCTCCGGCTGCAGCCTCCTCGAACACACTAATTCTTTCCTTGTAATCCTCAACAGTTGCTTCGAGGGACTTAATTCGTGCTCGTAACACGTCCACTTCGTGCTCTCTTTCTTGAAGCTCAGTGAAACCATTTACGTGGCGAGTACATTGAAGGGAGTGTTCAACTTCCGCCACCTTTCCTTTTAATTCGCCATTCTAACTTTGGCTCTGCTCCAGACTTTGAATAATGTCATCGTATAGTTTTTGCATCTCTAACAGTCTATTTCGGCTACTTATGGACTTTCTTTTCCATATGGCGACGTTTTCTCTCTCATGATGGACAGCTTGTTTTCCCTTGCTGATTTCTTGCTGAATCTTTCCTTTTCTGGTCGATGGCCTTCTTGGAGGACCGTTTTTCTTCTTCCATAGCCAACCGCAACTTTCTACCTCTTTCTCAATCGCTCTCTTGCTAATTTTCGTTCTTCTTCCACCAAACGGATACCATCCATTCTTTCTCTTTCCACGGCTATGAATTTACTCGCCGGCCTTACGTATTTTCGCTTGTAGTAGAAGGGCATCTTTTTGATAAAGGGCATTCTTGTCACTCAAATCTGCATTTAATTTCTTCAACTGCCTAATGATCCTGTCCCGCTTGTCAGCCTCTAAGCTTGCCTTATAGAGCTCGCTCGCATGTTGGGTATGTTGGATGTCCATTTTCCTTTTAATTTCTTGAGTTCATTCCTTAAGATGTCACTTCAGACGGTACCACCCTTGTAAGCTCTTGGTGATGATTTGCTGGTCCTTGATCAGATTCGGGAATCGCATTATTAACCCTCAAGCGTCTCCAAAGATCGTAGTCTGGGGTAGTCATGTGCTCGATATCTCCTTCCACCCTGATCCGGTAACAATGGTCCCAGGCCCTCATGATGGTCTGAATATTTCCTTTGAACTCCCCTTTGAAAAGAAATTCAGTTTGGCTTAGCCCGGCGGTATTGGGAATGAACTGTCGTGATCCAAACTGTCGAGACACTAAAAGCGGAGCACAGGCGATCCCTCCGTGCAATCCCATCATCATCAGCCAGTTAAAATCACCACAACTGTATAGAAAATAATGAACTAGTCCACATTTTTGTTTTCAAATCCTCTCGCCATTCCTTTGCTAAGTACTCCCGTAAAGGCAAAAAACCTTGGAAGGATATCCCCGGCAGGACCCTCGTCGGTGTCTTCCACATGTGACTCTGAATCCATACTTGTAACAGCTATGCGCATCCTCGAAAACATCCTTCTTCATGTTTCCGGCTAGCATTTAAGGAAATGAAAGTCTCGACCAAGATTGCTGGTACTGGGTTTGCTTTCCGTTTTACCCGCTCAAACAAGTCCATAATGGCTATGTCAATGTTCCCGAGTACTCTTTGAAAGATCACCAAGCCATATATTCCTAAAGCGAACAGGTCCATTTTCTTTGCCTCGTCTGGATGTGTCGGTATGATGTCCCGAATACTTTCCCATGAAAAAACTGTATTGTCTCCTCGGATCCAAGCAGGCCATTAACCCAATCATCACTCATTCCGCAAAGGTTTTGAGTTTTGCGGTGTAATTCGATTCCTCGGAGGCTTCGCGTAGATCCAATCTTCCTGAATGTTTTTCTGGTTAAGTAAAGCAATGTATTCTTCTACTGTAGGCATCATGTCCTGCCCATTGAAGGTGAAGCAGCAAAAAGCCGGATTCTAGAACTGGACTATAGCTCGGAATAGGGGCTGGTTAACCCGAACATATAACAACTGTGCAATATCGCCAAAACTCCTTGAGAACAAGTCTTGTAGTCTTCGGTCCCATCTTTCCCAAATGCTTTGAAGATCCCATAAGTCGTTCTGTTGGAGACTCACATAGGTGTACCCTACTACTACGCGTTCGTTCGGCAAACTGTCCCCTTGGGTTTTCTGGTTGACCTCTGACCAATGTCTGACTGACAAATTAAGCTCTTCTTTCCTAAGACAACTTTTTTCCATGGTGAAAGACTTTCTGATCAGGCAAACCACTTGATCCAGTACCTTTATGTGATGCAAATGCATGATGTATGAAAAAAAAGCGAAAAGAAAACAAGTCGATGCAGATAAAATTAATAAATATATAAATAAAAGGACAAAATTAAACATAATAAACACACAAAACAATCCTATTTATCCCGTCTAAAACCTAAGGTTATCCGCATGGCTCTAAATGGGTAGGTTTCTATGTATTCTCTACATGCAGTCTTAGTTCTAGGAGGTACCCGAATTGTCCTTGTTTGTCCTCTACTAAGAGTAGCAAGGCCCCCGATCATCACCCATTATAGGCTCCTTTCAACCGGGTTCAATTCGGGGGACTCATTCGCTTATGCCCGTCACGAAGGAGCGATATCCTTATTTAAAGCATAAGGTACTCGAGCCCCGAAGGTACTTGCTAGGCCCATACGGGAGAGCGATATCTCCACGAAAGCATTAGCGTTTGCGGGTTTATATGCCATATTTTAAATGCGTTAAAATAAACGCGCAATTATAACCGAATGTTAATTTAATAGTCACTTTAAACTGGAACTTCCAATATTAGTAAAGCGGTAATTATTTTAAGCTTGACTCTCATTTGTTTTTTAAAAAC
>JAGYYJ010001634.1:0-10412 GCA_019671005.1 Hibiscus mutabilis
GAACTAAAATGGTGAGCTACTTTGAGCCACTGGAGTTGGATAGCAAGAGAAATTAAGGCACCAAGCCATCAATTGAAGAACCACCAGGTGGAATGAAACTGTATGAGACCATCCCAAGTATACTTATCTGAGTAAACACTCAACAACACCAATAGTCATTATTGCTGATCTCACTCATGATCAAGAGGAAAGATTATGGAAATTTAAACAATTAAGCAAGCGTTAGGATGAGCCTCCATTTGTCTCGAACAATCCCAACCATTTGCATGCACAAAATCATCTTGGAGGAATATAGAAACAAGACCATTGAGAAGTCAGGGAAAAGACTAAACAGTGAAAGAGGTTGTTGCAAAAAATTTATCAAGTGGCTGGATGCAGGATAATTTATCCATTCAGTAGCTTGTGGTTGCCTTGATGCAATGTGTGCCAAAGAAAGGTGGCATGATTGTGGTGAAACAACAAGAATTATTCCCTCTGAGACTATCATAGGATAGGAAAGTGTGAGACGGACTGCTAAAGCTACACTCACTTATACAAGATCTTCCATTGCACTGTCAGTGTTATGTTAGACATCTTTGGCAAGTAAAGCTTTTTATTGTTTTGGATGGTTATTGGTTATAAACAGGCCATATCGCATGATGATTAAGAGAAGGCCGCGCTACGTGTCCATGTAGAGCCATTTTGCTATAAATGCCATTAGGGTTGTGTAATGCCACGACAACGTTTCAACAACTGCGTGATGATGTCCATTTCCCGATATGATTGACATAATTTGGAAACATTCATGGATGATTTCTGGAGTGTTTGGCATGGCGGGAATATCTTTGGAAGCGATGATCTTGAAGAGATGTATTGAGACAAACCTAGTGTTAAATTGGGAAAATATATTTCAGTGAAGGAAGGCATTGTTCTCGAGCTCAAGGTAACCTAGAGGATTAAGTTTGACCAAGCAAGGGTTGGGTAATCAAATAGTACCACCAGCATTTAGTGTAAAGGTATCAAGTTTTAGGACATGCAGGTTTTTTATCATGCTTTTTATTAAAGATTTCTCTAAATTTTAAACCTTTATAGCTTATTTGTTAGAACAAAAATCATTTTTGCATTTGATTATTGTTTAAGGAATCTTAGGAACCGGGGAGAGGTGATTAATGTCTTTTTATGGTGTGTGCCTAGGATTAGAGATGAGCCATTGAGCTGCGTATGCTGATGCTAGCGACTATGTAAACCAAGCTTGATGTTAGAGACGGAAATGCTTAAAGTCTTTCATACCATTTACTATGCCATCTAGTGACAAATGGAGCTCGTTGGTCTACTCCACAAAGAATGAAGGCTATAATTGTATTTGCTTTTGATATTTAGATCTTATTTGTTTAATTAACAAAGTTGTAGTGTTATATAGACCATTCGACACTAAAGTACCTATTGTGAGGATGCCAAACTAGACTAATCAAGGTGGACGCTTTTACTCTGAAGAATTTGACTCAAGATTCTGGACAAAGAAAGGTAAGTGTGAAATTTGGTAGCTATCATGCCTAGACATCACCTTGAAGATGGTAAGACCACTACCGTAGAGATGAGTTTCGAGGTGAGCACACATTTGATTAATCTTTATGCCGTGATGCGTTAAGATAGCTAACTACCTGGTAAGTCAAATATTCTGCCACCAGTTTTGGCATATAATGCTAGAAATGTTTCCTCTGTGAAGGCGTTTGATAGTATTATTGGGATGGTAAATTATTCAAATAGTGTCTCGTCCAGTGATGCTGCTGGTGTGTTCGAAGGATGAGCAGCACAATATGCTACAATTATGCCATATCGCACCATATGGAGGCCCGCTTTGCTAGGATGAAAGCCCACTACCAGGTATTTTGCAGACGCTGATTCTTTTATTTACTACAATATATAAAGATACCACAATTATGCCAAGTCATACAATCGATGTCGCCCAGCAGAGAAACATCTCATGAGACACCAGCCACTCCAAAACATTATGCGGTCGTTTATTTGTTCTGGGGATTGACTTCATGGGTCCATTTCACCATCATTTGGTAAGTATATATTCTTGTGGCTATTATTTCTTCATCCAAAATGGGTTGAGGCTATTTCCCTACCAAGAACGTGATTCAAGGTTGTTGCCAAATTCTCACACAAACACATTTTTTACGATTTAGTTCTACAGTGGTGTTCTGTGATAAAGGGGTACATTTTAAATCACGTCTAATCTCACAAGCTTTGTAAGAAATATAGAATTTAGTAGAGGATTGTCACGACTCCACCATCCGCCAAACAGATGGAAGGCAGCGATCTTCAAACAAGGGAGATCAAGGGTTGTATTAAGACTTGATCCATCGAGGAAAGACTGGTCCTTGAGACTAGATGAGTCCTTTGGGCTTACGGAATGACATTTAAAACTTCTTTGGGCATACCATTTAGTCTCATTTTTGGAAAAGCATACGACTTCTGGTGGAGATGGGCACCATGCATATTGGGTTATCAAAAAGCTTGACATAGAATGGAGAGAGTGTTGGAGAAAAAGGTTACTATTACTGAAGGTATTGGAGGAAAAAGGTTACTATTACTAGAAGCCTCGGAGTTGGAGGAGTTCAAAACACAAGCCTATGAGAATGCCGAGGCTCTACAAAGAAAGGACCATGTTGGCATGACAATAGGATAATGATGAGACTTCTAATTCGAGTAGAGCCCAACATATTTATTTATTTAACTCCGGCTAAAATTGTTTCGGGTAAACTTAGATCGAGATGGTGGGCCCTTATGAAGTTGTAAGCCTATATCCATGGGCATGGACATCAAGAATTTGAAGATGGGAGATATTTTTAAGGTGAGTGGCCAACGTTTAAAGCACTATTTGGACGGTGATGAAGCATGCCAAAGAGGTTACCCTCTTGGCAGAGGTACAAACACCATCATAAAGTGGTTAAACTCTTTGTATATATTGATTAGATGTTTCACTGTGTACCTTGCCTAGATAATCACGTTCCACCTATCTCTTTCTCAATCTTTTTAATCTTTTTATATTCTTATTTCTTATCATATAATCCTTCATCTTATCTTTCTTTCTTTAAATTTCCAGCCTTGAATAAAAAAATTTCAAGAAAATCCCTTCTCTTTTCTCTTGAATTTTCAGATCTGCCCAAACTTCCTTGATTGAGTCTAGAGCTCTAGTTCTTGCAACAACTTGATTGAAGGCTTCCAATATTGGTATTAACCAAAATTTTGTTGAGGTCTTTACTTTCACAATTTTGTTTTTGTTTTATGCATTGCCAAAGGACATCTGACAAATGAGTTGTGGTGTTATTTACCTCCTTAAAAGTATTGTTTTTATGCCTATTTAACAATGTTCTTTGCTTCTTTTTAATTACATTTAGTGCAAATTATAGTTTCATGAGTTAGGATTGTGTACAATAGCCGGTGAAGGGGTTGTTTTCTTAGCAATATTGCGGGCTTAGCATAGCGGGATAGCGGTGGAAGGAATGCCGGAGAATCTTGTGAGGATACTATTAGTAGATAGACCAAAATAATGCCCAGCTACAGAGGCAAGAAAGAGTAAGGTGATGCCCGGGCAGTGATATTTCATTGAACCCGAAAAATGGGGTAGATGAAATTGCCTGTGAGAAAAAGGGTGGATCAATCTCTGAAAAATAAGCGGAAAAAAAATTGCTAAGCTTGGTTGGCAGAAAGATAAAACAGTTGGCAAAAGTAGTGTTGATAGTGTTAGATGACGTCACCCTAATTTGATAGCTAGCATTCAAACTTTGGATAAGATGATGCATATCATATCATAGGCATTCAAAAATTCAAACTCGAAACATCTTATCCTGAGTCCTGCATTCCCTATTTAAAGAACAATCAAGCGGCGTTGGAGAGGGATTTTGGGGGGAGATTTTTGGTGTGACGGCGAAGCTGCACTAAGGAGACATGGTTCAACAAACTTGAGCCTGGATCTTGAAGGGGAGCTGCATCGTACCCCTTCTCGTCATTCCTTTGTTTAGTTGTTTTATTTTCTTTTAAATGATGTATTTTGCAAAAGCGTTGATTTTTTTTTGGTTGATACCACACAGCATGAACTAATTTATTAGTTGGTGGGGATATTTTGCATTGAGCGATGTTTTTATGTTTAGTTTTTAATAATGAAAATGCTTGACATTGTTTTCCCTATATACAAGTTCTACAATGTTTTATCAAAATTGTGTCAAGTGGCTGACATTGTTGGCTTAATGAACCTTAATATCTTAGCTGAACTTGGGGAAAGACTGTTATGGATATACAGCGAGATGCTTGTGAACAAGATGTTCAAGAATGATCTTACTTAGAAGTGGATCTACCGCAGGGTAAAGGTTGGGACTTAATCAAATTGATTATGAAAAGCATATAGAATGAGGTTTTTGCATGGTGAATCTCTCGAGAGGCGTTGCTAATTTTGGAATGCTTCTTTCGTTAGTGCAAGGCATTATATTATTAAAGGCTGGCATGGCATGAATAGCATGAAAGCCAGCATCACATAGCACTGCGTTAACACCAACAATCTCCTTGCAGCGATGTTTAATTTTCATTTCCTTTCTTTTAAACTGTTTTCAAACTCAATTTCAACTCAAACAACATTTTCCTTTGACAGAAGTAACAATCAAAGCAGTCAATTAATTCATCCTTACAGGATCTATACTCGACTTACTATTGTATTACTTTAACGTGTATATGCCACACACAAAAGACTAAATCTTAGCATATTTTATATATTTCCAATACATTTATTTCCAAACACTCTCTTTCAAATTCTGGTATATTTGGCACAACTTAGATACATATAGAAAAATGACTAGAATGAGCTTGTCAAAATGACCTTATATGACTCATAGATCTCGACGCAACTATTAAACCTTAAGCACAAAACACATCATCCACTAAAACCAAAATGGTTAGTTACTATCTGTATGTCTGACATACGGTACTAGCGAATCTCCGAACCTTCTATGCTTAATTATCGCACTAATGATAGCTTAACTTGCAACTCGGCTAACAAACCTCAGCCCGAAACAACATCGCGCAAACCATGACCCTCAACTCTCCATATTTCTACTCAAGGCATCAGCCACAACATTAGCAACCACAGAGATATCATTCAGTCAATCCCCATAATCCTTAATAACTCCAACCATTTACGTTATAGATTCAACTCTTGTGACATTAGATATTTCAAGCTCTTGCAGTCATGAACTACAACACACTTTTCTTGTAAAGGTAATTCCTCCAGTCTTCCAATGCAAAAACCCACGCTTAGAAAGCTCAACATCATCTCCAGTAATTGCACTTGTGCACCTTCATACCTGGTACATAAGACACAACTCTCCCATCACTGCATCAACATGCAACCTAAACCAACATAAGACGCATCACTATAGATCACAAACTCTTTCCTATTAAGGTGGAGCTTCACGTCAAGCTTCTTTCATTTCTCAAAGCTTCTTTGTCTAACCGAATCCCTCCAGCGAACATCCTTGCTGCAACAATTTCGTCAAAGAAGCAACCAATCTTTAGAAGCTATCAAAAGTGGCGAAAATAACCTACCAAACCCAAGCAACTACGAACCTTCGTCACCCAGAGCTTAGGTTGTTTCCAATTCTAGCTGCTTCAATCTTCTGCAGATTCACCGCAGGTCACCCTCAGCCAAAACAATATGACCAGAAAGACTACCTCCTTAATCCAAAACTTCGCATTTGCTCAATTTAGCATCAGCTGGACATCAGCGAATTTGCAACAAGTTTGTAAATACCTATCATGATCTTCCTCGATGCGTGCAAATTTTACAGAATATCATCAATCAAACACTGCCACAAATTGATCCAAGAACTCATGAGGCTTACTCGATTCATCATGTTTATAAAAGTTGCAGGTGCGACTCTTCAGCAATCGGTATCACCCAACATGCGTATATTGTAAGGCGTTAATATTGTGCATCTTTTCCTTCATTCAACTGATATTCAGATCTCAAATCCAATCTAAGAGAACACCCTGTTACGAGGTGAAGTAGAACAAGTCATCAATCTACAGCAAGGATGTTTGTTCTTTATCGTCAACCTGTTCAGTTACTTAGATAATCTACGGACATTCTTATAGTGCCATCCTTCTTTTCCTGACAACATTGGAGCTCCATGAGAAAAACAAATGGTATGATAAAACTACAATCAACAGCTTCTGAAAGCTATTTCTTTAACTCACCCAACTCTTTTGGTGCCGCCCTGGCCTAGAGCAATCGAAACATTGGGCCAGTAACATATGTTCCGATGCAAACCTATACCTCTCTATCTGGCGACAATGTTACGAGGCTGCCCATTGAAGAGGCCTCCGTTAATTATGTCGATCTAGGATATAAGTAAGATTTCCTGTCTCACAAAAAGTGTGCAGCTTGCAAAGAAGATGTTGGGCCAATAAGTTTCATAATGTTTGAAACAGAATTTGGTGTTATTATGTAGGATTAAAGTGGTGAAAATGTGGCTGGAAATCTGGTTGTTAATGAAGCTTTGAAGAAGATGGCAATGGTGGAAATGGTAGAAGAATAGTTTGCTGAAAATTAAATAAAATTAGAACAACGAACAAGGAAGACCTATACTATAAATAAATTATCAAACCCGGACCTTCTCATTCATTAACAGAGGACTTGGACCCACATTGATTAGCAAATCAAGAACCCGAAGTATCTGAGGTAGACAACACAAATACAAGGCTTGGAAAGTCTGGATAATTCAATGAAGAACCAAATTGAGAGAAGTTCTACAAAGTAAAATTTATTCTCAGCCTCTAATTCAATGGCATATAGAATCTACTATAAGAAAACTACAGAGAATCCCCAGTTTAGGAATTATTATGCACATGCAAATAATTCAAAAATACCAATAATTCCAAAATCAAATCTGCCCATGCTGAAATCCAATTTTGAATAAATTTTTATATCCAATTATTCAAAATTCAAAAAACTCCTTGGCCTTATCCACAATCTGCCACACATGCACACACGCATGCACAAGGCCACCATGTGTGACTTTGTATACTTGGGAGCTTGAGAGCTTTTAGCTTGATGCACCTTACTGTAGGACACTCTCTAAGTGTAGGTAAATGTCCCTCCATGTTTGAGCTACCATTGGACTCATTAGCTAAATTGAGCTACTAGAGCTAAAGGTGAAGCAGATTGAGCTGATTTAGATTGTTGGAGCTGAAATGAACTAAAAAACATGCTTGTAGGCTGTTTTGAGCTGAGTTGAGCTACACACTTGTTGTTGAGCTTCAATTGAGCTAGTTAAGTCCTTAGCTAAGCTTTATTGTGCTGCTGTAAAACAAATAAAACACACATAAAATGCAAAAACTATAATATAAACACACTTAACTTATTAAATAATAGCCATATGAATATAAAATGTGTATAAGTACTTAATATGTCACATATCAGCATGCAATACATTGAAGAACTTATTATCTAAGGATGAAACATTGAAACAAGTTAGAAAGCTTGAATGTATATAAGTGAAAAGACTTCCCTGAATACTTAGCCTTAGAATCGAAGTAATAGGTCCTGTTAGCACTGGCCTCTGGATTAGATGGTGATGTGCTCCACATATCCCCCCCCTTCTTCTAGGTGACTTGTCCTCAAATCCTTGCTCATCTTCAAATAGGGACAGATCTGGAAACATTGATAATCGTGCCCATTATATTCACCGTAAATCCAACCCATAAGCGCTGTCGTTCCCTTTTCCACAACATGGAAAGGACCATCTCCTCTACATTAACAACCCCCGATCTCGCGTTGTCTTCAGAAATCGTTCATCAAAATGGAGCAATCTCCAATGTAAGAAGGTAACACGTTTCTCCTTATTTTCTTATTCATATTGTTGTGGACTTTGCTCGATATTCTCCTTGACTTACTTGAAGTCTTTGTACAATCAGTCTTGGCTTTGCCATCTTTATTCACAACTTGTTCAAAAAAAAGCCAAGGCAAAAGATCAACAGGAATTAAAGTTAAATCCATATACCACTTCAAATGGTAGATGCTTGGTTGTTGAATGAACATAATGGTTGTAAGCAAACTCGGCGTGAGGCAAAGCATTCTTCCCAAGTCTTGATGTTCTTGCAGATAATGGATCTCGGTAAAAGGTAGACAAAACTGATTCACAACTCGTTTGTCCATCCTTAACTGTGGGTGGCGTTTGTGCAAGCGTCAGCTTTGTTCTATCTTGCTACAAAATTATCCTCAAAGTGGCTGGAAACATAACATCTCGTTAGAAACAATCGTCCTCCGTAACTCCATGTCTAACCACTTTTTGAAAACAAATTAGCCACATTTTGTTACATCATCTGTCTTATGGCAATGAAAATGTACCATCTTCGAAAATCAATCAACAACAACAAATATGCTATCTCGTCCTGCTTTGAAACCTCAGGAAGATTGTAGTGCAAAATCATAGAAATTTCTACCCAGTATGAACTAGAATAGGTAAGCATATACACACCATGCGCATAACCTAGACTTAGCTTTCTTTGCATGTTACACATCTCACATATTTGTTCAACGCCTTCTTCTCATTCGGCCAAAAGTGTCTTTAGAATATGTAAGGTCGTGGTAACTCCAAAGTGTCCCATAAGTCCACCTTCGTGCTTCTAACTAGAATTTTCGGATAGATCCTCGAGGAATATGATTTGTCCTTCCTTGAAAAGGTATCCATCATGTCGGTAGTACTTTTCATCTGCACCTTTTCACACAAACTAAAAATTTTCTACGAAGTTAAGGTCAATTGCATAAAGGTATTTAATAAAGAAAACCCAATTAAATGAGAATTTAGAAAATTAAGAACTACATACCTTCGGGACAAAGCACCACAACATTATCCTTTTCTTGTAACGGATGACATAGGAAAGGTGATTCCAGAAATTTACCCACTTGGCATGTCGCCTATTCAACTTGTGTTGGCCGTGTGTGCTTCAATGCTTCATGGTCAGTGTGGATGATAAACTCTTTTGGCAAAAGGTAGTGCTGCCATGTCTCAAGAGCTCGAATAAGTGCATACATCTCTCTCTGTCATATGTCGGGTAATTCAATGTAGCTCCACTTAACTTCTCACTGAAATATGCAATAGGTCGTTTTCTTGTGTTAAGACAGCTCCAATTACAATACCTGAAGCATCACACTCAATCTCAAACATCTTGTCAAAGTTTTTGGCAAAGCTAACTGGTGCTTTGATCAAATACTAGATTAATGGCAAGAAAGGCATCTTCTTGTTCCTTACCCCAATTGAAGATGGAATTCTTCTTAATAATCCAGGTTAGGCGAAGAATGTAACTGAAGTTTGGTACAAACCGTTGATAAAAACTCACAAGCCCATGGAAACTTCTCACTTGGCTTACTGATGTCGGCCTTGGCCATTCTTGAATGCCCTTATCTTTTCAGGATCAACTTCCACACCTGTGAACTAACAATAAAGCCTAAAAAGGTAAGCTTGTTAGTACAAAATACACATTTCTGAAGATTACCGAATAGTCGTTCCCTTCTCAGAGTGCTAAGAACATTTCTTCATGTTCTTGCAATGTCTTGCTGTAAATTAAGATATCATCATAATAAACAACACAATACTTACCAATATAGGGTATGAGCACATGATTCATCAACCTCATGAATGTACTAGGTGAATTGGTTAAGCCAAAGGCATTACCAACCATTCTATACAAACCTTGTTTGGTATTGAATGCTGTCTTCACTGTCTCCTTCCTTCATTCGAATATGATGATATCCGCTCTTTAAGTCAACTTTAGAGAAGATACTCGCACCACACAACTCATCTAACATGTCATCGAGGCGAGGAATGGGATGTCGATACTTGATAGTAATCTGATTCACTGATCGACAATCCACATATTCTCCAAGTTCCATCCTTCGTAGGCACCAAAAAGTCTGGTACAACACATGGACTCAAGCTTCCTCGAATGTAACCTTTCTCCATCAACACACTAATTTTCTTTTGAAGTTCCTTTCGTTTCTTCAGGATTACTTGATATGCTGGTCTATTTAGAATGCTGGCTCCTACAATAAAGTCAATATGATGTTCAATGCCACGAATCGGGGTAATCCACTAGGCATTTCCTCTGAAAAGACATCTTCAAATTCGTGCAAAAGAGAAAATAGAAGCAGGTAAATCATCAGGAATGTTAGTCAATAAGCAATATGAGCGTCAATGGCAAAGACCAGAGAAGTACCCAGGTGGCCCCATTACTCGAGCAAGGGCCAAGGAGTTCCAAGCAGCCATGGAAAATATGTTTACATCAAGCTTGGGACGTGAAAGAAGAAATAATAAGGGAGGAACACTTTACTTTGCTTATGCATGAATTTGCATAGTATTTAAAGTTTGCATAAC
>JAGYYJ010000333.1:0-11460 GCA_019671005.1 Hibiscus mutabilis
AATTTTGACAAGTCATTTCATCATGTTTTTAACTGCCCGCATCATGCATAAAGGTGATGAGCGGAGTTGAACCATAAATTAACACAGCGATCGGGCTTATTCGATTTCGGTTTAATCTATGGTCCGAAGTTTCGCCACCCTTATTAATTAAATGATTAATTTTTTCGAATTCACCAATTTGACCAAGCCCGTATAATTAAAGTCTAAATTCAATTGCGAACAATTTAATTAAATTCAATTTAGATTTTGATAATTTCCATCAAATTAAAAGCAACATATATTTTGGTACCGATTTTCGGGCACGATAGGGGTGTTAATCCTTCCCCACGCGTAACCAACTCCCGAATCCTTTTTTGAGCGAATCTCTGGTTTTATGGTGTCTGGCCTACCTTAGTGGCCGGTGGCGACTCCGAGTCTTTTTGTTTTCAGAAATATGAATTTTTTAAAGGACTTTCCCACATTTTCAAATATTTTCCAAAAGACGAAATAAAACCGAATTACGAACCTTTTTAGTGACTTGAGAAATTTTTCAGAAAAAGGTCGCTACAGTTGGCGACTCTGCTGGGGACTATTTTTGTTTTTACAAAACAAAAAGTGAGTTAAGCCAAGAAAATCTATGTTGCTTTTAATGATAGAAATTTTGAAATTTAAATTGACTTCAATTAATTTGTTCGCTCTTGAAAATACGACTTTAATTGCACAGGCTTCGATAATTGGTGGTTTTGAATTAATTGCTCATTTAATTTCTAAGGAATCACTGACATGTGTTGCACCATGATCATCAAGCTCTATACCCAAGCTTTGTCCCTTGAGTGGGAGTGAAATGCCACATACCCAAGTGAGTAGCCCTCATCGGGTCGGTAATTCACTTCCGGAGTCCACGCCTTTTGACAAGTGAGCAGCCCTCCACGTCACTAGGTCGTGCATTCCTTGAACGAATCATTCGCATAAGCTGTAATAGGCCAGGGTGGGACTCTTGTTGTGTTAGTAGGCGGCAAGATAGGTTCGAGTACCCTTTCTAGAACTAAACTCATGTGTAAGAACCTAAGAGCCCACCCCGATTAGAGCCATGCGGACAACCATAGTATTTTAGAATTCATGTGGACTAGGGTTTTCTTTTCTGTATTGTCATTTGTTTTTTATTCTTTCCCCTTTATGCTTTGTTTTGCATATATTGTCATATCATGAAGAAAACACTAATTCAGAAATAGTCTGAACTTAAAGACTTGATCAATGGGAGACTTAATTCGTAGCACTGATGAAAAGAACTCTGAGGTACAAATATGGTACGATGGAACAGCTTTAGTTTACCACTTACACCATTTGGAGGCAAGAGTAGGATTTGGCACGTTTCATGACCCAGATGCAAGAAGTCGCCCGGAAGGTGCAGTTTCTAGCAAAGATACTGCTGAGCTCCAAGAATGCGTAGACGATGAATCCGAAGAAGGAGAAATGATTATTTGGATCTTAAGAGAGATTGCTGACTTAGGTGCTAGCCTAGAACCGTATGCTTAGCGGTGTTCTTTGAATTGATGTAATGGAACAACGTTTCCATCGATGACAGTCGTTTAATGATGATATTTTCCGAAATTAGTGTCTTTCTTTGCATTCATCCATATTTACATTATGTTGCATTTGTTTGCAAAAATTGCTAAGTTGAAATTGATTAAGAATTCATATAAAAGAATTTTGGTTCTTCGAGTTTGCATTTCATTCATGACCTTTAAGTGTTTGCTTAATACTTATGTTGCATTGCATGTATTAATTCAAAATAATAAATTAATTGTTGGGGATCCCGTGCCAGTAATTGAAGATCCTACACCGAGAAAAAAATGGAAAGAAGTTTGGCAGAGGTTGATAAAACTCGAACAACCCTTAAGATTTTTCGGTTTTGGAATCAAGAGAGATACTAATACATTTGTAGAATCACGAAACAAGGGGCCAAGAATCAATTGATGGTGTGATGATCAAAGGAACAAGGTTTGGGCAGCTTTCTTGAATTTCAGAGAAAAACAAGCGTTTCTTGGGATTGCGGAATTAAGAATCAAAAGTTAAAGAAATAAGATGGGTAAGCCATTATCAATCAGCTTAGAGGATCAATGCAAAATATAATTAAAGATGGCGTTAGACAAGATTGAAAATTATCTCTTAAAATCTTGTCTGTGTGATGGACCAAACGACTGCTTGAAGCATTTGGATAGGCGTATGAGAATAATTGTCCCTTGAACACCTACCCCTTAAGGCGTGAAGCAACCTCTGTGGCCGTGTCCCAAATCAAGCCCTCCTAAAGAAGAGTGCAGCTCCCAAGGGTGAGGAATTCTCCCTCGCACAAACCCCTAGTTGAATTGAATGCACAGGTTTGTCAATGAGGCAAATGGATGTACTCAGGCCAATACCTTTTATAAAAATTTGAACTCGATTCTGGCAAATTACAATGAAAGTTCTCATCCTTGGAGATTGAAGGATAACTAAACTAGTAGGAATTTCTAAATAAAATCAAACATTAGGCTATACCAAAAAATAACAGGTAAAAATAATAATAAAATGTCCCGTAAACTAGTATAATAATGGGATAAAGACTCCTTTGAAGATTTGTCTTCCAAGGCCTTGAAAGAGATATTGGGCTAAATTGCAAAATTTACGTTATCCAAAGTTTTTGGTTCTCAAAAGAAAGTCATTAAAAGTGGATGACATTCAATTTCTCTAATCAGATTGACATTTCAAGATTTTTTCTCTGGGTAAATGAATAATGAATCAATTATTAAATAGATAACTCAAAGCTCAATCACCGGATCCCACCCAAAATGATTCAAAGAGAGGATAGTTTCCATTCTGACTTCAGGGGTGTGAGCATCTTCCATCCAAGAAGCGTGTAAGTTTCAGCCCTAAAGTGCATGTATCATCTCCTCGTTCTTCAGGTGTTAGGTTCCTCAATTTGGTCCGGCTGAAGATTAAGCAGTCATCCGCGTCAATTTGAAAGGCTTTTTGGGGAATGTTAAATCGCCACAACAATTGGGGTGGATAAAGTAAAATTGCCAAATAGACAATACTAAATGAACATTTGTCATGATCTTAGTCAAAACAAATCAATTTTCCAACAGTTTCATCACTTGAGCGCATATCAAGAATTTTTTTCTGCCGAAAATATTTGTCAATAATGACATTCTTTAAAAAGGGAAGTTTGTCAAAGGAAAGTCGGGCAGGAGGAGGCTTTTGGCATCAAAATAAAACGTTGAAGGAGAGTAACCAAAACAAAATATAGGCCAGTGACTATCCAGTGCAAGTTGCCACCTATTGTTTCTTTGAACAAATACTGAGGCCCTTAGTTTGGTGAAATACAAAACAGTCTGATGTGTTTTTGATACAATGTGTTCCCGCCCTCACCATTAAGGTGATCTTTGTTGCGAGGAAAATTCTATGTCTTTTACCCAAAATAGTAGAACTTGTCATAGAAAGGCCTTTCTTTTGATAATGGAGACCTAAGTTCAGCATTTAGGCCAAGTTGAGCGTGGAACAATTGAACAATGTTTATATTTATTTCGTTTTATTTTGGATTTCTAGTTTTCCTATAGTTTGTTTTTAGATGTCACCTTTTGGCTACATCTTGCATCCATTCTTTTGAATGATAGTGAAATCAACTTTGCTAATCTTTGGGAGAAATTTGGGATCTTAAATTTAAGAAATACAATGGTTTATAAGCTCAAGAATTCAATAAATGATTTATCTAATAGTAAATATCTATGTAGGATTGCTACTTACTAGTAGCTCTTGGATATTAAACATTTATGTGACATTGATTCTAATAAATACTTATTAAAAATTTATCAAAAAAGTATGATTTTTCTAGGGTCTAGGCCTTAGCCCCAATGTAGCTCACTACTCCTTTGTATCTATTTAAGAAATCTCTAAAAGAATAATTTTAAAATTTGGGTTTAAATTCTTTAAATAAGGAAATAAACACTAAATTCTCAGAAATAGACAATAACAACTATAGTTGGGAGGAGAACAAATCTAATAATCAACTATATTTCACATGTTGATACTGATAGTTGATTGTAAATCTCTTTAAATGAATATAATAAATAAGTCTGGGGCATCATTGTATGTATTGGGGAGGACAAACTAATTTGAGGCTAGATTTAAGAATATTTCAATTCGCAAACCAAATATACGGGGAAAGATCAAACGAAGGATATTAGTGTAAGGTGGTTTGATAATTTTAGACATTGATAATTTTTTTATAAAATGTTAAATACAATTACACAAAATTCCAATAATTTTAAGAAAAATAATACATTGGATATTGATTTTTTATCAAGCAAATACCATAATATTACAATAACACCTAGTCAATACGGCCGGAATTTCTGACACTTCGCAACAACATTTAAAGTCCGCCATTGATAGTATACATATAGCTCAGCTATTGCATAGTGATATCCAGGGGCACACTAAAATATTTCGTTGATTTTGATTTTATTTGTAATCTAAAAAGCATCCTTTGAGGAAGATAGTTAAAATAGACATATCATGTCAAATTGGTTTGATAATTTTGAACATCCCTAGTGTAAACATTTATAAAATAACAAACACAATTACACAAAATTCAATAATTTTAAATCAAATAATACATTGGATATTGATTTTTTATAATTCTCCTAGATATTACAATAACAACTATGTCAATAGAATTACGACACAATCAACTATATTTGTTGGTCCGCCTCATAGTATACATATAGCTCCGCCTCATAGTATGTATTTAAACACACTAAAATATTTCCATGAATTTAAGAATATTTGTAATTACGGCCCCAAAATTGAGATAAAAAAAAGATCATTGGATCGGGAAAAAAAATAGAAATTAATTTAAAAAAGAACATATTGAAATTTCTTTTTCCCAAGGGCTAATGAAATCCGGGTTGAAGCAACCCACCAAGTGTCCTTTGGGTTGCTCGGGGGAAAAATCTTAGGGTTTTTGGTTGGGGAAAATGGTTGAGATTGACCTCGACAAGGTAAAATTTTAAAATCTCCCACCCCCGAACTTGAAGCTACTGGAAAAAATAGAAAAGGGGGTGAAAAATTCCCAAGGGGCCCAGAAGATTAAGAATTAACCCAAAGCTCCCAATATGTAGCACCTTTTTTAGTAGTTAATTTTGTATTAAGGTATTTTTATAATTCAATGGGATGTGTATTAGGCGGGGATGATGGGAAAGGGAAAAAAAGAAAAAGGCCATTTTTCTTGAGCCGAAAATTCAAGTGTGATCCCCAATATCCCTTTTTGAAACGTGTTGTGTCCCGGGATGGGCTCTAAGCGTTTTGGGGGTTCTGTCATCTACCGTTTCCCCAAAAAGGATCCCCCTAAAATTTCTAATGGAAGGGACCGGGACTTGGGAAAAATGGCCGGTTGGGAAAATGTGCTATCAAGGTTTTATTGTCCCGTGAGACGAAAAAATAGTAAAAAAAGGGGTGGTTGGGGGATCTTTTGGTAAGCCCCCCTCGGATGACTAGAGGGTAGATTTTAGTTTTCCCGGGTGAAGACATGGTTTGGGGTTTTTTTTTAAAGGGGAGTTCCCAAAGAATTGTGGGCTTTCTATTTTGATTGGGCATCCCAAGCCTTGGGGTGTGGGATAGGGCATTATTAATTGTTCGGGAAGTTTTTCCCCCTTTCGGGGTTGGAATTTTTTTGGCCAAAAAACTCCCGGGCATTAAGCATGTGTTATGGGACTCGGGACCATAGAAGGAAAAGATTTAAAGGGCCCTTTCCAGTGCGGGAAATTCCCCTTTGGGGACCAAACCCTCGGGAAAGAATGGGAAACAAGAGATGGAAGCTTTTCCAAATACTATTTTTTGGTGGAGTTTGGTTAGAATTTTGAAAAATGGGGCTTTTTTATCTACAAGAGGGATATTTAGATTTTGATCCTTTGGAACTCATTTGCCATTTTTTGGGGGAAAAAAAGTTTTTTGAAAATAAACGATTATTTTAAATTTTGGGGGTCTAAAGGTAAAAATGAAAGTTTTCCCCACTGTAGGGCCCCGCGGTTGGAGTGTTAGGTAAAATTTCGGGGTTTGGGCCGGGTAAATAATAATTTATTCGGGGTTTGGGAATCCCAAGATTTAATAATATACAGACAGTTTAAATTTGAAGAATTTTACGCGAAATTTTGTATGGCCCGAAATGGGAAGATTTTGGATCTTAAAAAAAGAAAAAAATTTAGAAAACTTGGGGGGGCCGGTTTTCCCCCGATGTAAAAGGTAGAAGAAAGAGTGTAGAAAGGTGAAAAAATTAAACCCAAGTTTTGAAAGGGGATAAATTTTGAAATTTGATGTGGGCAAAAATTTCCCTTTAAAAATTGAAGAAAAAAGTTGGGTTCAGACAGAAGAAATACTTTGTTTGGTTAAAAAATTTAAAAATTGGACCATGTAAGTGGGGAAAGCTTAAGCTTGTGGGGGTTGCCTCCCTTTTGGGGGGTAGAATGGGTCACCCAAAAGGGGTCATAAAAGAAACGTTGAGAAAGGGTGATGTAAAGAATTTGGACTTGCCCAAATAATTTTTGTTTTTGGGCCCAAACAAGTAAAAGACCCTTTCAAAAGGAAAAAAGGGGAAAAGACCCCGATGAAAAAGCAATCCGTCAAAAAAAAAGTAAAATCGAACCTCGGAAGCATAAAAATTTTTGGTTTGGGCTGGGTTCAATAATGTTAAAAGACCCAATCTTTAAAAGAGCTTAAAAAACAACATTCAAGTCGGATAAGTAGGGACAATGACCCCAAATTCGACCTCAAGAGCGCGACGGATGGGGTGTTAGCAAATTACAAATTAGCTATTTTTTTAGATAAGACAAAGAAAAAATTCTGAAAGGCAAAAGGGGAAAGTAAGGGGTAATCGCCCAAAAAAAGCGGGGGTTTTCCCCAAAAAATTTTTCTAAAAAATGATTACCTTTTTCATCTGAATAGTTAGACACCCCTTAAAAAGGTAAAACATTTTAACAAAGCTCAAATCATTGTGTTTGTTTCTTTCGGTATCGAAAAAAGAAAAAAAGGGGGGGGATATCAAAAAAAGAATAAAGAAATCTTTTAGCTATTTGGGAGTTATGAACATCCCTGCCAAGGTGATGGCGAAACATTAGTGAACTCAAGGTGGGATATTAGTTGATGTCAAAGACAACACCAAAACAAACCTTACTCAACCCAAACCCAAATCAAACTTAAATTTAAAGGACTTCCCTTTTGCAGATCTAGAGGAAAATACAGCGAAAACAGCTCTAAAAACCAGAGACCAAAAAAACATCTCTCACACACCGGTTCACCATGTTGGATTTTGGAAACTAATGCAGCTTATCATGGTTGAAATCCAGCAGCGGCGAGTAAGAACCTCTCTCAACTCTTCTCACTTTTTTATTATTTTGTATTTTTACTTTACATTGCATGCGGGAAGAAAGAAAAAAGAGTTACCCTTTGAAACTTGGTTCTTTTTTGCATTTTCTTAGAAGCTACGATGATATTCTTTTTGTTGGTTTACATATATCATTACCCAGATTTTGTGTTTTTGAAGCAAAACTAGTACATGTAAGATATATTGGATCCTGATTTTGTTACGGCCCTTTCATTTGTTTCATTGTCTTTGTGCCGGGCTCATGTTTAGTGGTTGAATGCGGTGGTATGGAAGATGACGCTCTGCATTCGTGGGTAGCGTCTCCGGGAGATGAAGCGTTATCCTTTGCGAACCATTCCGAGCCATTGAATCAAATCTAATCAATGGTTAGGATTGCTTTCGATGGTGAACCGGTGAATGAGCCTCGAAATGATGTAGCGACCTTGGATTGCACTCACGTGGCTGGAGAGGATGAGTCGTATGCGTGTCTCATACACAGTGGGTAATCCAACGACTTTGTGGTAGACCATGTGATGAATGAAGGTCTTCATGCTTCATCACCATTAATAGTTGGATCATATACGATCAGCTGACCCTTGTCTAATACATAAGATAGAGAGAGTAGGGCATCGAGAGTTCTAATATTGCCATGAGTTAGGAGGTTTCTTAGGATATGTAGTAATCTATAAAATTTGTAGGTTTTGTACATGGTGGATATTAATTATTACTTTTTGGGTTTATGACACTTTATCACGTTTGTAATAGTAATAATATTACTAATAGCAATAATAGTGTCATTCTATACACTTGCGTACAAGCGTCTGGCATTACACAGACACGTGCGGTATATAGCGTACACATGCATACTTCATGCAGCACATGGCGCCTTTGAGTTCATGCGATACTCTTTGGTATCGTAATAATGACTTTAATAATACATTTTAATTAATATCATATACAATCCTGCATACATACAATCATACACATAATCAACATAAATATCCACATATAGATATTTCGTATGCATTAATCACGCATACACATACATACATATGTAAACACGACAATATTAACCAATTACTTATTATTAGCATATGATAATATTAACAAACACAGATAAAAATGAGTGATTACAGTTGCCCCTCTTTGCTTGTTCTTGTGGAACAAGAACAAAGCAAATATCATAAACACTCATTTTATCCGACTTCCCATTTGTAGCTTTGGAGTCACGTGTTCTTCTAGAACTCTTCATTCTTCCTTGTTTGAATCTTGGGCTCGTAAGTTCTTCCTATAAAACTTCTTCACCTTAGATCTTGGAGTTATGGGCTCTTCCTATATAGAACCCTTTACTCAGAAATCCAAGTTATAATCTTTCCTATATAGAACTTTTCGTTACAGAGACAATAAGGCTTGGTCATGAGCCTCCTATATAGAACTCTTAGCCTTCAACGTTGGTTTCTATAAAACCTTTGCAAATGCTGATGGATTCTTAGGCTAGGAGTTCTTCCATATATAATTGCTAGTCTTCAAACCCAGGTTATGGAGTCCCCCTATATAGAACTTTTCATTTTGAGGCCAGTGCGGCTTGAGTCCTTCTATATAGAACTCTCCGGCTTTCCATTGTTGGTTTCTTCTATATAAAACCTTTCACTCTAAGGCAGTAAAGCTCAGGCCCTTCTATATAGGACCTAAGATAAGACAAAATGCTATGACAAATGAATTGACATGCTCTAATCTAGTGATATCGACTATTCATGATGCATAGTGTCAATATCGAGGTAAGAGTTAACATCATTTTCTAATCGCTGCGTCTTTAAGGTTAGATCTGATGTGCTCGAAATCGCATTTATCATGCGCTTTATGTTAGCTTATTTGCATATTACTTGATAAGGCTGGAATGGATCTTTCGAAAATATGGTTTTAATGCGATTAAGATTTTGAACAACTTTGAAGAGTCGCGAAACATGAGAAAGGAAAAAGCCAAACATAAAATACAAGATCCTCATTATCTTGATATGAATAATGCGAAATCCCCATCAGCAATCGTAGAATCCTTGCCTAAAGCTCGCTCTTATGAGGTTCGTAGGGACGACCATACTCTCTGGATATCAACACCAATTTATCTAAGCGGCGTTTACGAGGTTTGCCGACTGGATCCTTCATTTGCTTGACGCCATTTTTATTTTCAAGTTCTCCATTTTACATACTTTTTGTTATTTTGTTTTTTTTTTTTTTTGTTTTTTTTTTGAAACACCTTTTCAGGTTTTCATTCCACCTTTCTTTTTTTTTTTCTTTTTTCTTTTTCTTCTTCTTTTTCAAACAGTATTTTAATCGGCATCAAAATTTGCAGGATTTTTTCAACTCATCTCCATCCATTTAGTTTAAAATCAATGTTCCTCCTACGAAAGGCCTTGACAGCGTATGACCGCTCCCCAATTAGGCATCCACTTTCCCAAGAATATCTTTCTCAATTAGAGGATCTTCTTAAGCACAGATCTGTATTTGAATTCTCTCGGCGTATTTTTACATTTATGCCCGCATCATTCATTTTTTGGTACATTTGACCATGGCGGATAGTGCACAGCCTCTTTTTCTTGACGAGGTGCTTGGTCAGATAAACTACACCGTTGATTCTTCAATTTTACTTCATTTGGAAGTTTGGAAGAATCTAACCTCAATGGGAATCTTGCTTGGTGCCATTCTACTAAAATAAGATTGCCACCTTCGATGTCCTAAGCGTGGATGACCTATAAGTAGTGCAGGGTTCGTGTATCTGTGGTATCCATGCGTCTTGCTTTATGACTCTTCTTTATGTTCTTATTTCTTTGCTTCCATTAGTTCATTTAGGGGCGTGGGTTTGGAGTTATGATTGTGTTATATTGAATTGGTTATTACCTCCGTCTATCATTTGTTATTGGCCAGTTAGGCGTTATACGGTGATAATCCTTTCACAGCAAACATTGTGTGTAAATAAATTATCTCTTTCTTTAGGAATTTGCATACCATCGTCATATGATGTTGGCATAAGATGTTGCCTCCCACCCATTTAGTGAAGTGATGCGAAGACCGAAATAAGATGGTGTCGGTTGGAAACGCCGGGTGAATCACTTGATAGCGTCCATTGCCCCCATCTTTATAAAAGGCCGCGGAGAATTCGCCAGTTTGTAAAGATAATGAAATGAATCTTGTCGGCATAATTTTGGCATTTGTGGCATTTCTGGCGTAATCGATGCAATCTCCCTCCTTGAGTCAACAGAAATAGCCATTACCTCGCTAATTTTCCGGGCTATAGGCGGCCCGTTGGCGTGTGTTCACAGATCCCGTCATCCTCGGCTAAATTTCCTTCACCTCTGCAGGCATCCACACATCTCGGCAATGTCAGATCATGGCCTCTTTTATATGGATTTCCTCATCCAGGGACATATCAGTGTTTTTATTTTTACAGAGTGTTTTCTATGTTCCATGTTTGCCGCCGGGATACTGCTGAAAGCAGCATATTGCAAGATGTCCTTTATTTTCCATGGGTTTTCCATCAATCTCTTCTGCACATTACAACAATGAGCGGCCTTTCAAAAGTGCGCATCTTGTAGAACCCCATTTATGCCCGTGTTTGCTTTGAACATGGAAGCAAAGGTTGCAAAGGTTAATACGCCCATCGATTTTCTTCTGCAGGAAGGTAGTGAAAGCTGGTCTTTCAAACTCCTTGATGAGCTCTGGATCAATTCATAATATTTGACAGAGCGAATCCAGGTTTCTAGTTCTCTGTATATTTGGTAAATCCTTTAAGGATGAATCTCAAAATATTGAAGTTGCTGTCTGCTACCGTTGATCCTGCCAGGCTTCTGTTGGCTATATTGTGGTGAAGAACTACAGTCTGTTGGTGAAGGATAATAGACGTGCAAGTAGCATGACCTATCCGGTAGAGGCGTTGGGGCTCCATCAAAGTAAACTTCTGTGAGTTGTCATACGGAAACATCTTTCTCGGTTGGAATCACATCAGAAAGTATTTATCTGGAAATTAAAGTTCAACAACTCGCGATAGATCAACCTGACAATTTGAAATCATTGTGGCCTTCCATCGCGGCTTC
>JAGYYJ010001971.1:0-10629 GCA_019671005.1 Hibiscus mutabilis
CAAATCAATCCCAAGCAACTCGACAAGGTGCTTCAGAACTCACTCAACCGGGAACTCATTGGAGCGACGGTAAATACAAGAGGCACGGTAAATCGCCTCGGCTAAAACCGAGGCAAAACTATGGAATAAGTTTGTTAAAACTTCTTTAATGCCCTCCACACACAATACTACCGTTGATATACCACGTCTTTTGCTCATACATTCTATTTTGCATAATCGCATCATTAACATTGGAAAAATTATTTGCGATGAGATTTTTTTGTATGCAGCTCAAAGATAAGGGTTATCTTTTCTTCCCTTGCTTAATTTCCAATCTTTGCAAGGAGATGCATGTCAGTGAGTCCACCGATGAAAAAGCCCTACCCAAGTCTGGTTGGAATCAAGCACTAATCCGGAAGCTAATGGGAGAGGCAGGGAGATTCTTCAAGGCCCCAATTGCCACGGCAACTCCTGCCGCCGCGGCAATCCCTAATGCCCAAGCACCTAACGCCCGAACAACTTCGGCCATTAATCCGGGACACATTGAAGCACTTTTGCACCCATTGGAAAGCCGCCTAAGGCAAATTGAAGATCGGCAACTAATGTTCATGCGGTACATGAAGGAGCACAACAATGCCATCACCCAAGTCATCCTAGAAAAGTACCGGACAACCGTGTGCCGTTCCCAATATTTCCGCCGATATCCTTGCCACGGCAACCAAGGAAGCTGGCGCCACGGCAACCAACCTCGACAATGCCCGGCAACCACTTTGAAAAAGCCAAGGTAAAGCACCTATATGCGAATCAACTCCTACGGAATCATTTTCTGATTTTTCAGATTCGGACGAGTCCTCCATTGAACCAATAAAGACCGCGCCAATTGAATCCTCCAAGCGAAAAGCCATTGACATTGATGAAGAGGATGATGAGGACAACCCGTCACGAGGATCGATTCCACCACCGGCAACAAGAAAACAACCATCAGCGTTCAAGCAAGAAAGTCAAGGCGCCAACTAGAAGAAACTAATCATCTCGATGGCGAACTCTCGGAGTAAGTCCTCGTATGCATTTATTTTTATTTTATTTTTTTCGTTATTTTTATGCATGCATTGAGGACAATGCCTCACTCGAGTTTGGGGATTGTTATTAGTAATTACCATGTTTAGTTACATTAATCTTAAGCATTACATTTAGGATACATAAATTGCTTGCCATGCCTTTAATTGGAACAAAAATTGCTTAGATTTGATGAATATTCAATGATGACTTTACCAATGCACTTAATTGATAAATTTTTATTCTAGGATAACCATGGAAAAAAACTTAGAATTTTACTATGATGCTAAATTTGATGAAACTTTGTTGTGGTTTGATTGATTTAAGGAGTTCTAGTAAACTTAGGTTGATAATTAACTAATTGGGGATTAGAATAAAAATTGGATGAATGCTAGAGGTGCCCGAAAGTGGCTCTAGCATATGCTAAAAAAATTGATCACTAGAGGTGCCGGCGGCTCTAGGAGGCGTTAAAATTTTTTTTTAACTAGAGGTGCGAAACCGGCTCTAGTCGATTAAATTAACTTAAGAAAACTAAAAATAAAACACTAGAGGTGCCCGAAAGTGGCTCTAGTTAAAACATGTTAAAAAGAACCCAATGAAGTAATTTGAAAACCTATTGTTTGCATAGAATCCGAAAAATCAACTTGCACACAACTCTTTTACACTCACAAGCATTATAGTTTGATTAGAGTAATTCCTCAGTTTTCGAAAAATAAAAAGCCAATCATACTTTGTGCCCGGTTGAGAGAGGTGAAATCAAGTTCAAAGCTAAGTTTGTGAAAATTTGAAGTCTTGGCGGTAATTTAGTTTGCATTGCTTGAGGACAAGCAATAGTTCGAGTTTGGGGGTGTGATAAGTGTTCAAAAAGTACTATTTTCTTACCCTTTTTACTCATATTATTGTTAGACTTAGGCTCATATTAGTTGCATAGTTAGCCATTCATGCATTAATCCATGTTTCCTTCAATCGTTGAGCTTGATTACATAACTTGGTGATTTTGTGGAAATAGATGCTGCTTTGTGTGTTTTTGTGTGTGTATGCGGGATCACTTGCCAAAGCAATGCAGGAGCTAGTTGCGCGGGGCAATGCATGAAGGATATGCCGAGCTAGTTGCGGGGCAATGCATGAAGGAGGCGCCGAGGCAGTTGCCATGGCATTTGTCGACAAAGACCAAAAGCAATATGGATGTCGAAATTCATGATTTTACAAGCCCAAGATGACATGGAGCAAGGCCCAAGCCCAAAGGAATTTGATTGCCATGCGAGAGATTAAAGAAGAATTAAATTCCAAGAGGATAGGAGAAGTTCTAATAGGAATAAATTATAATAAAAATTATATTCTTTAAAGATAATTTAATTCCAACTCAAACTCCTCCTCAAAAGAAGGACTTTGGCCTAGCCTATAAATATCAAGGAGATTTCGACAATTCAAGGGAGAAGCAAGAGGAAATTTCGACAAGTCCAAGTAGGGCAAGAGGAGAGAATTTTCGACAAGCATCAAGGGCAAGGAGGATTTTGACAAGCCTCTTCCTTCTTCTTTGTTCGATTGGGTTCATGCTAGGGATTGTTTATCTTGTGTTTCTTTGGAACCTAGCCATGAACTAAATTTACTTGGCTATGGTTATTGTGTTTTGTGGTTGTGAGAAACTATTGGTTTTTTGTTTAGGTAATAAGAGTTTGCACTTTTCTATTTCAAGGTTTATTCATTCTTGATTCTTATTATTGTTTTTAGTGAGTGAATTGGGAGAGGATCTCGTGATTTCATCCATTTATCTAATATCGGGAGAGTTAGATTCAAAAGCGAATGAATATGATCTTTATTCAATCAATGATGGTGAAGATTAATCCGGCTTAGGAATAAGTTAAGGATTTCAGCGGCTAAGAAGGGCGCAAGATTGGTTGTTGTTCACCCTTGATTCACGCGGGGATGTATTATCAAGGCATGCACAAGTAGCTAGGTTTCGACTTAGGGATAAGAAGAAACCATTGAAAAGCGCTCGCCCGAACCTTGAAGTTGCTGCCCGATCGCCCAAGTAGTTGCCCAACTAGTCGCCCAAGCAACCATCAATTAGTTGCCAAGGCAACCCCCGTTGTGCAAGTTTGCCACGGCAGCTGAGTTGCCCATGCACTCTTTTACCAAGACAATCAATCGGCTATCACACCTCAACTCACGATAACCTGGCCTATCTCTCTCATTTGAATTCATCTTTTCTTTTACTTTATTGCTTTCTAGATTAGTTATTAGTTAAAACTTCTATAATCCTTTTACTTGTTTTTACTTTTTCGATTGCAGAGACTAGATTCTTGAAGTGGCACCAATCCACAAAGAGGCGATATCTTTTATATCGCCTTTGCATTCAAAACACCTTTAGGTATGTCCCCCTTCCGACTTGTCTATGGCAAAACATGCCATCTACGGTGGAAATCAAACACAAGGCATCTTGGGCAATCAAGACCGTGAATATGGATTGGGAAAGTGCGGACAAAAGCGTTTGTTGGACCTCAATGAGATAGAAGAATTTCCGTGCACTCGCCTATAACAATGCGAATCTACAAGGAAAACAAAGCAATGGCATGACAAGAAACTATTGCCGCGACAATTCATGCGAGGGCAACTAGTTCTCTTATTCAATTCTCGGCTAAAACTTTTTCCCGGGAAAGCTGAAATCAAGATGGTCGGGACCATTGAAGTTGTCAAACCATTCTCCCATGGTGCCGTGATAATCAAGTCCATCAGCGACAAACATGAATTCAAAGTTAATGGACAAAGATTGAAACACTACAATGGTGCCCATGTGGAGCGTAACAAAAAGTGGTCAACTTAGGAGATGCATGAGCATGCTCTCCCTTTGATATTTTTTTATTTTTATTTTTTTTTTTTTTTTTTTATTTTTATTTTTTTTTTTTTTTTTTTTATTTTATTTTTTTTTTTTTTTTTTTTTTTTTTCGATTATTATTATTATTTTTTTTTTTTAGGATTTTTTTTTTTTATCTTTTAAGTTTAAGAAATCCCTTTATACATCTTTATTTATTTTCTTTTATTAGTTTATCTTTAATTTTAATCCTTATTTGATTTGTCTTTGAATTGTAGGAAAAAGTTCAAGATAAAAGGAATTTTAATCAGAAGGAAAACATCTTCAACAAGGAAATTAATGGGCTGAATCTAAGGCTTATATAAAGCCTCCAATTTACCCTAATCAAACCCCCCTGCCGTCACCCCTCCCTAACCCAAAACCCTTTTTTTCGTTTCCTCTAATCCCACCCACCATATTTACCACCTATCTTTTCTATAAAACCCATCACCTTAACTTTCACCTATTCCTACTTTTTATCTTGCAACTTTTTAGTTTCTTTTCTTTTCTTTTATTTGTTTTTACAAAACTCACAACCAAGATCATCCATGGCATCAAAATTAAATTTTTAGTTCATCCAAGTTCCTCCAAAGAACCAAGATACAAGAAGTTTGCTACACGGTGGTTCAAGAAAGATTTCCTCCAAGTTTGAAAGCGGAAGATTCATGAAGAACAAGGCTTTGAATACTCCAACTCTCATCAAGATTTGGCCTTGAACCATTCATCTTGAGAGGATTGCACATCAAAAGTGGCAAATCTTTTGCCATCAATCGGAAGCGGGTAACATCTCATGGGTAAAGAATTCTATGCTCACTCACCTACCGGATAATCCTTATGTTTTTGTTCGTGACAAGGCCATACTCATAAGCCCGAAAGCGTCAACACCTTTTACGGGCTTTACATTGAGAAGGGCGAGCATCAAGCCTTCGTTGATCAAATCACGCCCAAGCAACTCGACAAGGTGCTTCAGAACTCACTCAACCGGGAACTCATTGGAGCGACGGTAAATACAAAGAGCACGGTAAATCGCCTTTGGCTTAAACCCGAGGCAAAACTATGGAATAAGTTTGTTAAAACTTCTTTAATGCCCCCACACACAATACTACGTTGATATACCACGTCTTTTGCTCATACATTCTATTTTGCATAATCGCATCATTAACATTGGAAAAATTATTTGTGATGAGATTTTTGTATGTAGCTCAAAAGATAAGGGTTCTCTTTTCTTCCCTTGCTTAATTTCTAATCTTTGCAGGAGATGCATGTCCCAAGTGAGTCCACCGATGAAAAGGCCCTACCAAAGTCGGTTGGAATCAAGCACAAATCAGAAAGCTAATGGGGGAGGCACGGGAAAATCTTCAAGGCCTCCAATTGCCGCGGCAACTCTGCGCCCCGGCAATCCCTAATGCCCAAGCACCTAATGCCGGAACCTTTCGGCCATCACCCGGGACACTTTGAAGCACTCTTGCAACCATTGGTGAGCCACCTAAGGCAAATTGAAGACCCGGCAACTAATGTTCATGCGGTACATGAAGGAGCACAACAATGCCATCACCCAAGTCATCCTAGAAAAGTACCCGGACAATCGCGTGCCGTTCCCAATCTTTCTGCCGAGATCCTTGCCCCGCAACCAATGAAGAAGCAGTCGCCACGCGGCAACCGCAGCGGATGATGCGCGGCAACCTACATCGTGCTGCACTGGCTGATGCCACGGCAACCAACCACGAAGATGCCACGGACAGCAAAGCTAAAGACATCCGGCAACCCCTTTGCAAAAAGCCAAGGTAAAGCACCTATGCCCGAATCAACTCCTACGGAATCATTTTCTGATTTTTCAGATTCGGACGAGTCCTCCATTGCACCAACAAAGCCGCATCAATTGAATCCTCCAGCGAAAAGCCAATGACATTGATGAAGGGCGATGAGGACAACCCGTACGAGGATCGATTCCACCACCGGCAACAAAAAACAACCATCAGCGTTCAAGCAAGAGAATCAAGACACCGACCAAAAGAACTAATCATCCACGATGGTGAAACTCTCGAGTAAGTCCTCGTTTGCATTTTATTTTTCGTTATTTTTATTTTTCTTTAATGCATGCATTGAGGACAATGCCTCACTCGAGTTTGGGGATTGTTATTAGTAGTTACCATGTTTAGTTACATTCATCTTAAGTATTACATTTAGGATACATAAATTGCTTGCCATGCCTTTAGTTGGAACAAAAATTGCTTAGATTTGATGAATATCCGATGATGACTTTGCCAATGCACTTAATTGATAGAATTTTTATTCTAGGATAACCATGGAAAAACTTAGGAATTTTACTATGATGCTAAATTTGATGAAACACTTTGTTGTGGTTTGATTGATTTAAGGAATTCTAGTGAACTTAGGTTGATAATTAACAAATTGGGGGATTAGAATAAAAATTGGATGAATGCTAGAGGTGCGAAATTGGCTCTAGCATGTGCTAAAAAATTGATGATGCTAGTTTGATTAAGTAACTCCTAAGTTTTTCAAAAAATGAAAAGCCAATCATACTTTGTGCCCGGTTGAGAGGTGAAATCAAGTTCAAAGCTAAGTTTGTGAAAATTGAAGTCTTGGCGGTAATTATTAGTTTGCATTGCTTGAGGACAAGCAATAGTTGAGTTTGGGGTGTGATAAGTGTTCAAAAGTACTATTTTTCTTACCCTTTTTACTCATATTATTGTTAGACTTAGGCTCATATTAGTTGCATAATTAGCCATTCATGCATTAATCCATGTTTCCTTCCATCGTTGAGCTTGATTACATAACTTGGTAGTTTTTGTGGGAAAAGATCTTTGCTTTGGTGTGTTTTTGTGTGTATGTGCGGGATCACTTGCCAAAGCAAGGCTGCGAGGGCAATGCATGAAGGAGATGCCGAGCTAGTTGCGAGGGCAATGCATGAAGGAGGCTTGAGCAGTTGCCGGGGCAATTGTCGACAAAGAACAAAGGTGATATGGTAGTCGAAATTGATGACTAGACAAGCCCAAGATGACGTGGAGCAAAGCTAAATCCCAAAGGAATTTGATTTCCATGAAGAGATTAAAGAAGAATTAAATTCCAAGAAGATAGGAGAAGTTCTAGTAGGAATATAATTATAATAAAAATTATATTCTTTAAAGATAATTTAATTCAACAACTTCCTCCTCAAGAAGGACTTTGACCTAGCCCTATAAATTAGAGGCCATTTCGTCAACTCAAGGAGAGCAAGAGAGAGAATTTTGACAAGCATCTAGGGCAAGGAGGATTTTGACAAGCATCTAGGGCAAGGAGGATTTCGACAAGCTTCCTTCTTCATCTTTTTCTTTCTTGTTCAATTAGGTTCATGCTAGGGATTATTTATCTTGTGTTTCTTTGGAACCTAGCCATGAACTAAATCTATTTGGCTATAGGTTATTGTGTTTTGTGGTTGTGAGAAACTATTGGATTTTGTTTAGGTAATAGGTTTGCACTTTTTTCTATTCAAGGTTTATTCATTCTTGGTTCTTATTCTTGTTTGCGAGTGAATTGGGAGAGGATCTCGTGATTTCATCTATTTATCTAATATCGGGAGAGTTAGATTCAAGAAAGCGAATGAATATGATCTTTATTCAATCTATTGATGGTGAAGATTAATCCGGCTTAGGAATAAGTTAAGGATTTCAGCGGCTAAGAAGGCGCAAGATTGGTTGTTGTTCACCCTTGATTCACTTGGGGATGTATTATCAAGGCATGCACAAGTAGCTAGAGTTTCGACTTAGGGATAAGAAGAAACCATTGAAGAGCTGAGTTGCCCGTGCACTCTTTTACCAAGACAATCAATCGGCTATCACCTCAACTACCTCTAAACTCCAAGCGTAAAAACTTGGGCAGATTGCTAATGAGTATCCATACTCCTCTTTAACTATCGATACTCTAAGTGAGTATCAGTACTCCTCTCTAAGTATCGATACTCCGTGGTGAGTGTCGATACCAATTAGATTGAAAGGATTGGTCATGCGCCGTCCCTGGGCTCGTGTTGTCTTGGGTCTACCATATTGGTATTAGGAATTAGCCCGTCTTGATCTTTATCGTGCCGTCGCCTACCATGAGCGTGCCAGTACGCCAAATTCTTTCTGGGCAGTACAGCAATGGGTCTTGATCGCCACATCATGTCGATGCTAGAAAGCGTTACTAGGTTTTGATCTAATGAAGGTACGATGCAGGCGGAGGCATGCCGGTATGCCCCTCTCAATTCATCCCCTAAGATAAGAAGCAATACTGATACGCAGCACCCGTACCCGATTGCCAGGCCACGATTTCAAAACACGAGGCTGGGATTGCACCAATCCCGCCGCCTAACCTCCTGATTTGAGTCTCAAGCGTTCTACCAATTGTGAAAGTCATTAGGTGAGTTTCTAACCATTTGCCATAAACATCCACCATTACAATTTTTCCATGAATGACCAACCAAGCTCTAATTTATCCAAAGCATCTGGAAATCAAACTAAGCATAGCAAAATGATGATGCACATGAACACCCGGAAGTTAGAAGTGTACTAACCTAGAAATACAAGCTAAAAGAATCCTCGACCTCCACCTCAAACAACTTTTCCCTTGGGCCTTTGAATGCTCCCTGACCTCTTGAACTACAAGGAAATATTGTAAACAAGTTACAACATTAATGAGATTAAAAAGAAGCAAGGGTGTTCAACAACAAAATGAAATTAAAAACAACATTCTCATCTTCCTCCCAAAACTTTTTCCCCATCATTTCAAGCAAAACTTACCTTGGATTGTAGATCCTTGAGCAGCCTAACAACTTTCCCTTCCCATAATCCAGGAATTCAACTCAAAACTAGCAAATATGGTTTTCTTACAACCCCATTGGGAGAAGATAAAAATGGGAGAAGCTTTTTGGAGACAAAGTGACCTCATGCCTTACAAAAATCTACAACCCCATTACTTCACCTCTCTTCTTTCCTTCATTTATTTTTACCATAATTTGCCCTACAAAAGCCTCATAGCTAAAGCCCAAACCAAGCCCACCATGGTCAATGGCCCAACAACATAACCCAAGCGAGGCTCATACCAGTTTGGACCCGTCTGGGTTTCTAGCTTCGTCGTTACATCAATGGGCAACAATTTGCAAATAGTATAAATTTACCAATTTCTAAAATTGAAGTAAATTACGTTGCAATCTCGTTTTCCTAGACCTGTAATTTTAAACAATTTGTACATTTTTTCCACTAAGAAAATATTTTATTGTCTTAAAATTCACAAAGATAATAATGTTTCTGTTGATTTTATCCTAAATGATATTGTATTAACAGTACTAAAAAACTACAATAAATGATTATGTAAGGTTAGGAATATAATGAACTATACAAACTTTCTTTTTTGAATGATTTGCTAAAATTTATAATAATGTCTTTGATAAGAGTTCTTCACTGTCACTATTTTTCTAGTGTTGATAATATACAATGTTAATATCTATTCTCCTGTTTGATGCCCAAACTAGAAATTTTATTTCTTCATTAATAGATTCAGGTTTTGAGGTTACTGAATCGTTATTGTATTCCTTCTTCTTATTCTTCTTCTTCTTCTTCTTCTATTGTAGTAGATCTATTATTGGCTGACTATTATATGTAATCTTGTTATTAGCAAATAGTTTAGAATTGCTATGCTTTAGAGGATACGATTGTCATTGTAATGTGACAAATAATTGATGAATTAGCGTAAATATCTGAAATAATGCCAAGAATATCTTTTTTAGTGCAAGTATCTGACAAGTATCTGATGTTCAGTAAAATTTGGTATCTCATATCCATAAGTTGTTCATGAATTAAATACCACGATAATTACATATGAATTGGAATGACTAGGTTGGTAGTTAGGATCGAATCATAATTAAAAAAATGACTAAGAAAGTGCAATTAAAATTCGAGACAGTTGCCAAACAAATGATCTAGACCCGATTGATAAGGCGTTGTGAGGAATGTGGATTTCACGACAGTGAAGAGCAGAAATTAATAACTTTCAACCTTGATTTTATTGTAAGAGAAGATTCAAGTTAGTATTGTCACCATCGTGTAATACCACTAAGTTAATTACCTTTAACACCTATATGTCTATAGTCGTTTTCAAACCATTAACTTGACCAAAGTTTTAATCTTTACTTTCTGGGGATGGAATCCGCCCAGAAATGGCTACGTCTACTTGGGTATCTTACATGCCGAAGTTCCTCTCCTTAGTATTTGGCAATTAATCATTATCTCTAAATGCCATTAAGATATTATGGGATAATAGGCATTAAATTATCAGTAACCGTATTGCATAAATATAGTAAAATTAGTATTAGCAAAATAGACAAAATACTTAGGAGCATTCAATTATTAAAAGCCTGATTCAAGCGTTCGTGACACCCCCAATAACTTAAAAATTGTAGTTTCATGGTTTGGGAAACCGTCAACAAAGTATCGTTTTCCAACACTCACCATTATAGGGAATTGAGCTAAGAGAAATGGACAAGAAGGAGATTTGTCGATGCAGCCCTTCAATGGATCAGCTCTCAATCACGGCCTGGTGAGCATAGTTGCTCTCTATCTTTCTTCACCGCCCAGCGTAGCCTCGCTTGTCTCATCGATGGAGCCTTTATACTCGCGCTCATGAAACCTTAGTTTAGGTTTGATTTTTGAAAGTTTGTTACCTACCAATGTAGGTCACGTTATCTTCATACTCCTTAATATTATTTTGAA
>JAGYYJ010000220.1:0-10775 GCA_019671005.1 Hibiscus mutabilis
CGTATGATTGGTAAATCCCCCCACTAACCTTGCCTTGAACCTCCGTGCTTCCATTAGTGATACTTTATTTAAAAAAACCCACTTGCTGGCCACCTTTTTTGGCGGTTTAGTTATCCATGTGTTATTTTGTTGTGGGAGATCTCTTTTCGTTTCCCCATAAGTTTTTAAAATCCTTTTTCTTTTCTAGGGACCCTTAACATTAATTGGCTATAAAAGCCTTGTCGAAATATTTTCCCAAAAGGGGGGTCTATCAATGGGATGATTGGTGCATTTTCTTACCCTCTTTCGATTGCAATCGGAAAATCATCTAAATTCTCAGTATTTGGACTTTTTGAGACATCATTGCTTACCCTTTCTCCATGGCAATTCTTGTAAGTACAAGATCAGTAGGCCTTGACAATTTTCTTTCTTAGGGAGTGTTTGTTTTGACTAGAGATTGTGGGGTTTGAGAAGTGTGAGGCCCAGGAGATCTAGGTTTCTAGGTCTTCAACCGAACATTAGGAAGATGGGGAGATGGTGGCAGGGCAAGATCTTTCTACAGAACACCTAGGAGAGCTAGGAAATAGGCTCTGAGAAGTTGTGGGATCACCAGTTGCTAGGTTGTCTGAAATCTTGTGTTTGTTCAAGAGTCGGAAGGAGACAACAAAGTAAAGAATAGGTAGCAGAGTAATGATTAGATTCCTCATCTCTCTCCCCAATCTTAGTCCCACAAATGGGGTTGATTTTCAAAAAGTAACATCAAAATGAAAGCCAGGTTTTCTTGGTATGGCGGTGAGTAACATTTGTAGCCTCTTTAAATTTGATTGGTATCCTATAAACTCACCCGCAAGGACCTAGGATCAAACTTTACCCTATTATTACTACGCATATTAATGTAAATATGCAGCCAACACTTGAAAAGGAATAGCAGATACCTATATTTGAAATGGAAAAGATGAAAAGGGTGTAAAAGGTTTTGAAGCCCTAGTTTTTTAGGCATCCTATTAATTGGGGAAAATACGTAAATTCTTCCCCAAAGATCTTAAAAAAAATTAGGAAGGAAGAGCTGCGTTACCTCAAGTGATGTCTATTTTCTTTAACTCCTTTTAAGAAGTGTTGACATGAAGTAAATGAAAGATCATTTCTCTGAAAAAAGAACCAAGGGATTTAGTAAGATCTCAAATCCTTATCACTCCGAGCTATCTTTATGGGGTTCAAATTGGTTTCGATCCTTTGGGTAAAACTTTTAAATATCGTTTCAACCTCGATTTTTTTTTCCCTGAGATAGCTCAAGTAACAGAGTGATCATCATAAAGGGCACAAACCAGCAAACCCTATACATTTTTTAAATTTAAAAAGGACCCAATGTATTTTTGTATGATAGATAAAGGAGAGTAGGGTTTTAAAATTTGTGAAATATGATTGTCTTGTATGTTTGGCAGGTTGACATGCCCCTTCAATTTAAAGGCGGGGTGTTTATTCGGGGAAAAACAGGGAAAAAATTTGGGAAAATGGGAGAAATTTGGGTGTCTTCGAAATTTCCAACATGCATCATTGGAAAGAAGGGGAAAAGGGCTGAGCGTGGACAGCTGGGGAAAAGTTTTTTTTCGAAGGATAGGCCTAGAATGTAAAAGGGCATTGTATAGCTACATCCAATCAAGTCCTAAAATCTTATGCTGAAAAATACAATCAGACAGCCCAATTAACATCCCCCAATTCTCATCTTTAACAATTTTGCTATGAAGAAATTGGGCCAATTTTGGTACATAAAAAACATCAAATATCTTAATGATCATTTAATTTTAAAAGAACCATTCGTCATGGAGGAGATCCATCCCAACTTTGATAGATGTGCAAATAATAAAAAATGCTAGAAAAGGTCACGATTTTGTATATGAAGCACCGAATCCTATCCAACTCGATTGGGGAACAGAAATTCTACTACGGAAATGTAGTAGTCGTTTTGGGGAAAATTTGACCAAACATCTTGGAGCCCAAAGCATTGTTCCCTTTAAAAATTTTTTGAGAACATTTTAGAAGTGTTTCTGTTAAATCTTATTAAAAAAAAATGTTGTACAAAAGTACTCCTTTTATAGGCTTTACAAGTAGTTAACCTAGAGTAGTCTACCTAAGAGATATAACTCTTATCCTTTAATGAGATATAGTTTATCTAGATTTAAACTTTTAAATTCAAACTATTAGAGATGAGATAAGATTACAACATTTAATTTACATCTAATATGATCTATTGATAACTAGTCCTTCTAGTTCTCATTATCTTTCTCCAAAAATATAATATGGTTTTGAATTAGTTTTAACACATATAGTGCAAAATTATATCAATCTAAAATTTTTTAGTACAAGTATATTTCTTAATATAGTGTTAGTACTTCAAAGAGAGTCATGCGACAGCAGGAATGATGAGCAATTGGAGCCACTGCTCCTTATTAGGTTGTACTCTGCCCTACGGTTCCATCGAGGATGCTCGAGGCTTATTTTGATTGTTCGTTGTTTCTTTAATTTAAAAAGTTCTCTTTTCTTGTAGGAATTCAACTAAATCGTCTTTGTCTGAGAATAATGATGGAGCATACAGCAATACCTGAGTTACTCGACATAGTCATGATTTGAAAACTTACTCCTCTGGCCAAGGCTTTTGACTCGATTAGATAAAATGGGCAAACCATCTTTATTTAGCCTTTTGCTATAGTGACCCCTTCATTTTAGTATATATTTTTGTTTTTGTTTAAAGTATTTATTTTCCTTTTGTCAGGTTCAAACAACTCAATTTGATCTCTCTTCGCCCGAATTTTCTTGTGTCGAACATAATAATATTAATCTTGTTTCGTGCAGAGCAAAGCTAGAAGAGGTAATCCCACAGCTTCATGTGTTATTACAACATTCAACTAATTCCATTTCATCTTTGATATCCAGACTTATACATTCTGTACATATCCCAGTTACTAACATGAATCCAGTCATTTGCAAATTACATGTGCCAGTTCCATTAAGAGCCTATTCCCATACCTAACCATTCGTTCATTTACAAGAGCACTGTACAACAAGGCATGTAACTCGTTCATTTCAAGTCTTAATCTAACCTCGTGCATTCCCAGCGATCATCCTGCTACAGAGCATACAATACAAATATATCCAGGTACTACACGTACAAGTGACCACTTTGGTCGATCACTGAATGGAAAGGATCACATGGTTCATCTCATACTATCATTTCCAAGCCAAACGCCTTATACTAAACCAGAGCATTCATTTGTTTCAAAATATATAGATCAATATTAGGTTCCCGTTCTAAAGAAAGTATTCCTTTCCTAATAAGTTCATAGACCATGCCTTTCAAAAACACGGACTCTTGTTGTGTGGCTAAGATCACCTTGATGATATCGCATGGGACCTTGGTTCCAAATAAATTATGATTGAAATAAGCATTTCGCTTCATGGGAGACTGCCTCGAGTTTGTTTTGAACTAACGGGGGTAGTAGCTCAGGTGACATCGGAATAATATCTTCGTCCTCTTGTTCTCCTTTAGCATCTTTGTTATGCCTTTTAGCGCTCATTGCCCCCTTTTCCTTAAACATAATTCTCTTTCTTTGAAGCGTCATTATCCTCAAGCATTGTCACTTTCATGGACTCTTGGAATTGTTCTGATTTCTCAAACAGGGTTTTAGAATAACGCTTTTATAAGGATAGTTAGGTTATGATAATTGTTGACATTTTCAAATTTTATGATGTTGGAAATTTTGCTATCCGCCTCTTTCATCGTGGTGACATGATCTTTCCCCAATTTGCGTAGTCTGGCCACGTTGGAAATCAATCTTGACCCAGACCCATTGTCTCAAGCTCTATCACTCCAAGATCTAGAAGATGTTAAACTTTACGCTTAAAACTCACACATCTTTGAGAGAATGCCTTGAATTACAGCATGGTAATCACTATGATCTTCCTTTTTGAACCATCTCGAATATGGGAGGTGGCTGAGGCTTTGACAAGCATGGTGCAATCAGTTAACCGTCTACTAACTTTGAGAACAACTCTTGATAAGTAAGAGAAATAGGACTAAGTTGAAAGCCCTCGACTTCTTCTTTCTCTAGAGAACTGAAAGTTGGATTTGAACACATGGAGAGACTCTTGTGGTTACACCTCATATGTTCTTCCCATTCATTGGCAAAGACAAATCTTCTAAGAAGAGTCCTCAGTCTCCTCTTATCACTAGTTTAGTGTGGGACATTCAAAGGCGTTGCCGCCTATCTCATGCTGGTTGGTGATAGCTTGGTTTTCATCAGATAAGATTTTTCTACTTTTGAGCCATAATCTCGACTTTACTTTGTTTCTTTCTTCATGAGAGAGTCTTCGGTTTACCTTGCCATACAATGGTTCAATTCTTGACTTAAGAGACTTGTCTCGTAGCATCAATATTTGCACTCGTTGCATCTACCTCTTCAAGCACTCACGTCACTGAACCCGTGGTTGGAGGTGGATTAATTTCCACACCATGCCCTTCACTTCAAGACTCTGACTTTTAACATGTTTTGCACCACTTTCTCGAATAAATTGTTTCTCTATTGTGTCCCACTACTCGGTGTGGTACTCACGGTGTGCATTGGGTCATACCACGAGGGATAAAGGGACTAAAGGGACAAACAGGACATGAGTCGAACCAAATTGGCTTTGGATAGTTGCAAGTACAACTTCGCGTCACGAGTGAAGTTGGGGGTGAAGGATTCCTCATTTTACTTGAGCTTTGCATTCTAGGACATGGCTTGGGGTGGTGACCATCGACTCCTTAAGGGCTTTGTAGTAGTTTATTAACCTCCTTCCACACCCTTATCTTTGGTTATCATACTCATCAATTCATTGATTAAGCCCCTAGATTTCCTCTTGAAGCTTTTTCATAAATGTTATTATCTCTCTTTGATTCCAAACCAGATGTTCTTGGAGTTGTTTGAGATTATCAACCATAGCCACTAGGTCATTCATGCTTCTGAAGCTGTTGCTGGCTCAAAGTCATCCCTTTGTTCTCTATTTTTAAAGGTAGCGCTCGTCTCGATTCTTCCCTTTTAGCAAAACATCTTTCCATTTGCCTTATTTGATTACTAGTGAGATCCCCAACAATCAATTTTATTGAATATTGTTTCATGAGTTAATGTGTTATGCATCGTATGCATAATAAGCGATCCTAAGCAAACGCTTAGAAATGCACAAATGAATGCAACATGAAGAACCCAAAATTTTCATGTGAAAACCTTTAATCAATTTCAATACTTTGCGATTTTTGCAAACTCACAGAACTTCGATGATCTTATGTTGAAGATGGCTTCTAGACAAGTTTACGAACACTTGCAAACTCAAGAATACTAAAATCTCCAAAAGAACTTTTTATTAATCAATGAAATCTGAATTACAATGTGGGTGAAGCCTCCTTTATATAGGCCATGGAGAAGTTTTAATCCTACTAAACTTAGAATTAAATACAATAAATAAATGCTAAAATCTAATCTCCTAATTAGATAAGTAACTTCTAATAATAAATAAATGCTAAAAATAAAATCTTAATTAAATAAATCTGATCCTAATAGATATTGCAGAATCCTATATTGATTTAAATTACAAATAATCAAATAAAATCTTGAAAATTCGTAATTATCCAAAAATCGTATTAATCCCGTATAGGAATTTCTGCATGCGCTGTCTTCGCTAAAATAGGCGTATCTTGAGATCAGATGTCCGATTGAGGCGTTTCAAGATGCGTTGGAAAGCTAATTTGCAGCCGGACAAGTTTTGTACAATTTCTGTAGAGGAGAAAGTGTTTCTAACGGAATGATAGGACAAGAATCAAATGAAGGGTTAAATTACACTTACTTTCTTTGTGGGGAGGTGATGAGAGTATAGCAAGTGGACCTACTACTTTCACACGAGGATTATAAGCATTGTCATCTTGTCTAATGTGTTCACTATCACTATCCTTTTGTTTGGGAGATGGTTCTTCTCCAATATCAACATTTGCACAAATGCTAAGTAGAAATTTGAAGAGAATCATGTACCTTCTGGTTTTGGGATGTCTTCATGGTTGGTTGCCTTTGTGTGGTCAATTGATTCAGCCTTTTGTGCTTCCAATCTTTTTCGTTTTATCCTCACACTATTTTTTTTTTTTTGCTATTTCTTCATCTACTTTTTCGGCTCTATTAGCAAGCGAGAGCTTCGGCCTTGGTGCACAACTGAGTATCCATTTGTATTGATTCGATGGACAGCGCCCGATCATTTTTCAAGGTCTTCCTAATAGCAAGTGGGTGACTTCCATAGGAACCACGTCACACCATACATCATCACAATAGCTTCCAAAGTAAAAGATTAAACAACGTTGGGTTACCTTCATATCGGTCCGCTATTAAACCCTTGAAGATGATACGACAGGGTGTTCTTGGCATAGTAGATCAAGTGCATCAACAATGAAGCTACTCACTAAGTTTACCACGACTATCACCATCAATAATTAAAGAACATAGATTACCTTGTATCTTACATCGTGACGAAAAATATTTATTGGTATACGACTTGAGTGTTGAAAAGAGAATAAAACATCCTAATTGCTTTAGAATCCAAAGAAAAGGTTAGACACCAATAGAATTATAGTTGCAAGGAGAAAGAAGAGTATGCAACTTTTAGTCCTACTAACACAAGGAAACAAGAAGGTGTTAGAAGATGTGTAAAGCAATAAAAGCTAAAACAAACGAAAACTAATGGCTAAGAATGAAAGAAAATTAGAAAACCCGAAAATAAAGAAAAAACAAAACAAGCCAAAATAAAGAACAAATCTAAAAATTCAGATTTGCTTATGGTGGTGGCGTCAATGGAGGAAGCTTGAATATGTGGAGATGGCGTGATGAATTGATAGTTGTTGTTTTGTCCTCGGCACCCTCTTAGGCGCAATTATCTAAGCAAGCAACCTCAAGCGGCTCTAACCCACCCTCCTAGATGCAATTACCTAGGCAAGCAAGAGTGTGAAGATGATCTCCCTCACAGAACTCGATGATCTTATGTTGAAGATGGCTTCTAGACAAGTTTATCGAACACTTGCAAACTCAAAGAATACTAAAATCTCCAAAGAACTTTTTATTAATCAATGAAATCTGAATTACAATGTGGGTGAAGCCTCCTTTATATAGGCCATGGAAGTTTTAATCCTACTAAACTTAGGAATTAAATACAATAAATAAATGCTAAAATCTAATCTCCTAATTAGATAAGTAACTTCTAATAATAAATAAATACTAAAAATAAAATCTTAGTCAAATAAATCTGATCCTAATAGATATTGCAGAATCTATTTTGATTTAAATTACAAATAATCAAATAAAATCTTGAAAATTCGTAATTATCAAAAATCAATTAATCCCGTATAGGAATTTTTGCATGCATCGTTTTGACCTAAAATGCGTGCATTGTTTTGCCATTATTGTTTGCATAAGAGCAACAAAAGAATTTTCTTGCCAGACTTCACAAACAAAAACAATTTCTTGTCCAAGATGCATCGTTTTTCAAAATCATTACATTGTTTTGGCCTTATTGTTTGCATCGAACAAATTCACCTTTCTTGTCCAATATGAGTAATTTAACCCGCTCACGATACCAAATGATAAGTAGCATAAATTGAATAAAGAAAAAAAACAAAACAAACCAAAATAAAGAACAAATCTCTAAAAATTCATATTTTCTTATGGTGGTTGCGTCAATGGAGAAGCTTGAATATGTGGAGATGGCGTGATGAATTGATAGTTGTTGTTTTGTCCTCGACACCCTCTTAGGCATAATTATCTAAGCAAGCAACCTCAAGCGGCTCTAACCCACCCTCACAGATGCAAATAATTTAGGCGGACAAGTGTGTGAAGATGGTCTCCCTCACATGAAATGCGATGATCTCCCATGAAGATGGTACAAGTTTTTCTAGACAAGTTACAAATATTAAAAATTGCAAACTCAAGATTAAAAAACCTCAAAAAGTCCTAAAATTTTTTTAACTAATCAATGAAATAATTAAATACAATAAAAAAATAAAACTTGACCTCCTTTTATATAGGCCATGGTGTTTTTAATCCTCTAAAAGTTAAATACAATAAATAAATGCTAAAATCTAATCTCCTAATTAGATAAGTAACTTCTAATAATAAATAAATGCTAAAAAATAAAATTCTAGTCAAATAAATAAATATCTAATAGAAATTGCAGAATCATATTTTGATTTAAATTAAAATAATCAAATAAAAATCTTGAAAATTCGTAATTCTCCTTGTGGTTTAATAATCTAGGTATGAATTTTGCATACTCAAATAAAATCTAAAGCGTATCTTGAGAAGATGCAAATTTAATTTTAGGCAAATTTCGTTCTAAAAGACAAGTTGAAATAAATAAAGATCCCATCGTTTGAAGTAAAAAAGTTAGTTGACTTCTTATTTTTTCAAATAATCTAAAATTTCTTGTCAAGATGCATAAAATACACCTCTATCGTGCATTAAAGCGTTTATTATTTAAATGAACAAAAAAATTTTTGTTAACAAATTTCCTTCTTGTACTAAATGATGTGTGGAAATTTAAATGGAAAAACAAAACAAACCAAAATTGTGAATTACAATGTAGGTGAAGCCTCCTTTATATAGGCCATGGAGAAGTTTTAATCCTACTAAACTTAGGAATTAAATACAATAAATAAATGCTAAAATCTAATCTCTAATTAGATAAGTAACTACAATAATAAATAAATGCTAAAAATAAAATCCTAATCAAATAAATCTGATCTAATAGATATTGCTTTGATTTAAATTACAAATAATCAAATAAAATCTTGAAAATTCGTAATTATCCAAAAATCCGTATTAATCCCGTATAGGAATTTCTGCATGCTCTGTCTTCGCTAAAATAGGCGTATCTTGAGATCAAATGTCCGATTTGAGGCATTTCAAGATCGTTGGAAAGCTTTAAGACATGTTGACAAATAAATGCCTGGATCCCATCCAAAAATTTCACCATAAGTTAGTGACTTTCAAACTTCACAAAAAGATTGATTTTCTTGTCAAGATGCATCGTTTTGACCTCCTATGCATGCATTGTTTTGTCCTTATTGTTTGCACATCGAACAAATTCAGCTTCTTGTCCAATATGAGTAATTTAACCCGCAATGTACCAAATGATAAAAGGTGGCGCAAATTGAAAAAAAGACAAAAAACAAAACAAACCAAAATAAAACAAATCTAAAAATTAAATTTGAGGTTAATGGTATCTAAACTCTTGAACGTCAATGGAGGAAAAATTGAATATGTGGGGATGGGCGTGATAAATTGATAGTTGTTTTGTCCTCATAAACCTCTTTTTGATTTTGCGCAATTATCTATTTTGCAAGAAAGCAATCTTGAAAAAGCGGCTCTAACCCACCCTCTAGATGCAAATTTTACTTAGGCTAAAGCAGAGTGTGAAGATGATCTCCGATTCACAGCATCGATGATCTTATGTTGAAGAATTTGCAGCGGACAAGTTTGCAAACACTTGCAAACTAAATGCCTGGAATACTAAAATCTCCAAAGAACTTTTTACTAATCAATGAAAAATTGAATTACAATGTGGGTGAAACCTCCTTTATATAGGCCATGGAGAAGTTTTAATCCTACTAAACTTAGGAATTAAATTTAATAAATAAATTAAAATCTAATCTCTAATTAGATAAGTAACTTCTAATAATAAATAAATGCTAAAAAATCCTAAAATCTCAGTCAAAATAAATCAGTCTAATAGATATTGCGAAATCTATTTTGATTTAAATTACAAATAATCAAATAAAATCTTGAAAATTCGTAATTATCCAAAAATCCCGTATAAAATTTTGCATGCTCTTTTCACTAAAATAGGCGTATCTTGAGATTTTCAAAATCCGATTGAGGCATTTCAAGATCGTTGGAAAGCTTTAAGAAGACATGTTGACCCATAAATGCACGGATCCCATCCAAAAATTAAATCTTAAGTTAGGCGACTTTGAGACTTACAAGCAGTTGATTTCTTGTCCAAGATGCTAATTTTTGACCTCCTATCGTGCATTAATTTTAAGCCATCTTATTGTTGGGCATCGAACAAATTCAGCTTCTTTTCAATATTAAGTAATTTAAGCTAATTTGCAAATGATAGTTTTAAGAAGATTGAATAAAGAAAAACAAAACAAACCAAAATAAAGAACAAATCTAAAAATTTCATTTGCTTATGGTGGTGGCGTCAATGGAGGAAGCTTGAAGGTTATGATCTTATGTTGAAGATGGCTTCTAGACAAGTTTACGAACACTTGCAAACTCAAAGAATACTAAAATCTCAAAAGAACTTTTTATTAATCAATGAAATCTAAATTACAATGTGGGTGAAGCCTCCTTTATATAGGCCATGGAGAAGTTTTAATCCTACTAAACTTAGGAATTAAATACAATAAATAAATGCTAAAATCTAATCTCCTAATTAGATAAGTAACTTCTAATAATAAATAAATGCTAAAAATAAAATCCTAGTCAAATAAATCTGAGTCTAATAGATATTGCAGAATCCTATATTGATTTAAATTACAAATAATCAAATAAAATCTAAAATTCGTAATTATCCAAAAATCCCGTATTAATCCCGTATAGGAATTTCTGCATCGCTGTCTTCGCTAAAATAGGCGTATCTTGAGATCAGATGTCCGATTGAGGCGTTTCAAGATCGTTGGAAAGCTAATTTGCAGCGGACAAGTTTTAGAAGACATGTTGACCCATAAA